>JBCEWC010014154.1:0-14568 GCA_038996855.1 Solanum aculeatissimum
AAAAGAGATTATATATATATATATATATATATATATATATATATATATATGTGTGTGTGTGTGTGTGTGTGGAACTAAATCATTTCATTATATGTAAAGTAAATATTTAATAAATATTATTAACATTGATAAAATTTAAATTGTGTTGATTATCTAAAACAACTATGTATATTAATGTGGTGGTAAATTATCCCATTCTTTTTTGGAAAAATTACATGGATAAACAAGCATATACTAGTTAATTAGCTAACATAACTACAATTTGAATTAATTATGGCTCGTGACAAACATCTAACTATAATTATAGTTTGAGTTTTGTATAATTCGCGTGATTTATACAAATGTTGTGCACGATTATACAAAAGTTGTGCGTGAATCAAATTGTATAACGAAATATACAAACGCTGCGAATTGTATAAGAAATTATACAAATGTTGTACACGAATTGTATAGCGAATTATATAACCATATACAAATGTTGTGCGAATTATACAAATGTTGTTATAACTATAGTTATGAAATATAATTGCCCAAACTATAACTATGAAGCATAACTAAGATATTTTTGAGTGGATATATGCGAAAATTTCTCCTCTTTTTCTTTTCTTGAAAACCTTACATGAGGGAGCCCATTAGACATAGGTTTGGTTTTGTTATCAAAAGAAAGAGAAAATTTATAAAAATACGTTTGTTTTCTAATTTAGGTGATAATTTATATGTTAACAACATTTAATTTTGGTCATTGTCTAGTGACCAGAGGGAGATTCTACAATCTGTAGAATGGCATATGGACCGTGGACCTGCCTCGTGATTTTTTTTCCACACTTAGAAAAAGTTTTAGTTCTTGGGACTCATTCTACGACAGAATCTTCTACCTATCATAGATAATGTCCGTATATAAGATTCAGAGACGTGAGAAATTTGAGTATGCAGGATGAGCTAGGTCTACGATCTGTATTCCTTTTTACGATCCATAGAAGGTTTAGTGGTTACCAAGTTAAAAAATATGGTCTCTGAACTCTTAGTACGGCTTGACAGGATGATTCGTAAAAAAGTCTATAATCCGTAAAAGTTTGGCCATAGACTTAGAATCTAAATGTCCCAATTTCCATGAAAGTGATTTTTATGGTTTGTAGAAGCTTCTATGGTGGTGTAATGACCTGGAAGATCATTTTTTGTATTTCCAATTAAATTTCCATTTTGCCCTTCCTAAAAGAGTCTTTGAGTCATTTTTGGATGGGCTGAAAAGTCGAATTTCAAAAACTAGGAGTGGTATATATTACACATAAATCGCATTTAACGAATGTGATTTATGAGTAAATTATTAAATAAACAATTCTTATAATTAAGAAACTAAAAGTAGTATACATTACAAATAAATCGCACTTCATGAATACGATTTATGAATAAATTATTAAATGAATAATTTTTTTAACCAAGAAACTAAGATTGGGTACTCCTGGGTGAATACTACATCACAATTTTAGATTAATTTGATATAATCGCCCACAAAGCTTGGTGATTAACATCACAAGTAACACGAAGTAGAAATTGCTGTACATGGAAACTTCAAATGGTGCAAATGGCATATTCTTGTCCATTTCACCATTGAAAGCTCTTCATCTGTATTTCTAACCCATTTTTTGTCATTGATTTTATTGAATTATACATCTTGCAAATTGCATCTCTCTTGTTATGTTTAATTTTAAAATTGTTTGTGTTTCGTAGTAGGAGTTTTCTCTTTCCTGCTTCCTAGGAGGGGAAATCACCTTTTTCCTGTGAACTTTACCGGAGACTGTACCCATCTTTCTTCTTCTTCACCTAGTTGTCACCTTTTGTGACAACCACCTTTCCTTTTCTTAATTGGTTTTTGTGAAGTATCATCTTAGACCAGAAAGAAACAAGCAACCTTCTCAGATTTTTCATTCGTATATTTCGATGGAAACTAAATTTTTTTTTGAATTAGGGTTTAATATCTTGTTATTTTCCGTCGCCGATGCTGGCGAAACTACTTGTGGAAAAAAAAACCTTCTTGATTCTAACCCTTCTTTCAAGAATCAAAGCCTTCATCTCCAGTACCTCTTTGCTATTTACCGATTAATTCGATACATCTCCAACCCTTGTCGGATTTAAGATTGCCGGTGAGATTTCCGACGGTTTATTCTCTGACACCTCAGATCTTGCTGGAAAATTTCCATTCATTTTGGGATTTATGGTTCAATATCTGATGACCTATAATATTCTCTAGCGACGTCCGGTCATCCCCAACTTTGCGACTAGATATTTCTGGCGACGTCATTACTCTAGATTCCGGTGTGAATTTCTGGCGAGGGGAAGATTCCGACGATGTTTTTTGGCGACGTCTATAATTTCTATTTTCCAGTATTTTCCTGCAACATTCAACAATTTTTTGACCAGAACTCCAGGTGATATTTTCTAATCTCTTGTTATTTCTTATTTTAATCAATTGTATCTTTTTACTTGCCTTCAATTTCTTGTCCTTTACATATTTGTGTTGTTGTTTCTTGCTTGTTGTGTTGACTTTTACCATATATTCTAAGATTTACCATATATTTTTATATTTACCATTTATTATATTTTGTGAGCTTACATATCATATTGTGTTGCCTTTACCCGTTTATTCGTCTTGATTTTGTACCTGATTGTTTGATTAGTAGTATACCTTATATTTCACTATCCGTATTGTTGGGTTGTATAGTTTTCTCTAGATCGTATCTTCTTGATCTTTGTAGCTTAGTGAGCTATTAGTTCTTAGTTTAGTGACGTTAAGATCTAATGGTGGATTAGGGTCATGTTGTCGGTTGGGGTCGAAGGTAAGGGGTAGGGGTGGTAAGAAGGGTAGGGTCGTGGAATATAGGATCACTTACAGGGAAATTCATAGAGCTAGTGAAGAGTCTTAAGAGGAGAAAAATTTATATAGCGTGTGTTCAGGAGATCAGATGGGTAGGTACCAAAGATTGAGATGTAGACAGATTTATGTTATGGTACTCAGGTGGTTCTAGGGATAGAAATGGAGTAAGTATCCTAGTAGATGAGGACCTTAGGAAATATGTGGTTGGGGTTATGAGGATTAATGATAGGATGATGTCTATTAAATTTGTGGTTGGTAGGCATGTAGTAAATGTAATTAATGCCTATGCGCCTCAAGTGGGTCTGGATGAGGAAGTCAAAAGGCTTTTTTGGAAGATTTGGATGAGGTTGCGAGAGGCATACCAGAGATAAAAAAAATCTTCATTGGGGAGACTTTAATGGGTACATCGGGGCAACCACTAGCAGATTTGAAGATGTTCATGGAGGCTTTCGTTTTGGGGAGAGGAATGGAGGTGGGACGTCTCTCTTGGATTTTGCCAAAGCCTTTGAGTTATTTATTGTTAACTCATATTTCCCGAAGAGGAAAGATCACTTGATTACTTTTCATAGTATGGTAGCTAAGACTCAGATTGATTACTTACTTCTTCGAAAGCGATAGAAGCCTTTGTAAGAACTACAAGGTTATTTCGAGTGAAAATATTTCTACTCAACATAGACTTCTAGTGATGGATTTAGGGATTAAGAGAGAAAAGAAGAAAAAGGTTATTTATGTCCAACCGAGGATTAGATGGGGAGGCCTGACTCTTGCCCTTTCACAAAATATGAAAGAAAAGTTTAGTAGTTTAGAGGCTTGGAGTAGTAGCAGAGATGTGAACAATATGTGGGACACTACTTCTTAGTTGCATTAGAAAAGTAGCTACTGAGGTACTAGCAGTTTTGAGAGGGACCTTTGGTAGACGTTAGGGTGATTGGTGCTAGAATGACGAAGTTCAAGAAAAAGTGAAAGCTAAGTAGAGTGCTTATACAAAGTGGTTGGAGTGTAAGGACGAGGATGAAAAGTGGAGGCTTAAGGATATCTATAAGACGACAAAGACAGAAGTAAAGACAAAGGTGACGAGTGCTAAGACAATAACGTTTAAGCACCTGTATGTGAAAGGGGGGGACACGAGATTGTATAGGCTCGCAAAAGAGAGAGAAAGGAAAGCCCGCGACTTGGACCAAGTGAAGTGCATCAAGGATGAAAAGGGTGAGGTGTTAGTGGATGAGACTTCCATTAATCTAAGGTGACAATCTTACTTTCATAAACTTGTAGATGAAAAGAGAGATAAAGATATTGAGCTGGGTGAGTTGGCACACTTTGATACTCATCAAGATTTTTGTTATTGCAGGTGGTTCACAGTTGAAGAGGTTAGATGTTCTATTAGTAGGATGAAGCAGGGGAGGGCGATCAGACACGATGAGATTCCGATAGAATTTTGGAAGAACATGGTCAAGGATGGTATAAAGTGGTTGACTAGACTATTCAATGATATTATGAAGACTGTCAAGATGCCTGATGAATGGAGGAGGAGTACAATGGTTTCATTGTACAAGAACAAGGGTGATATTCAAAACTATAACAATTACAGAGGTATCAAGTTGTTAAGCCACACTATGAAGGTATAAGAGAGAGTGGTGGTGATGAGGGTGAGAAAATGAGTATCAATTTTAGAGGATCAATTCGCATTCATGCCGGGGAGATCGACTATTGAAGCAATTTATCTTGTTCAGAGATTAGTGGAGAAATATAGGGGAAAAAAGAAGGACCTTCATATGGTGTTCATTGATCTCGAGAAGGCCTATGACAAAGTTATGAGGAATGTCCTATGGAGGTGTCTAGAAGTGAAAGGTGTTACAATGGTGTATACTATGGTGATAAAGGACATGTACGACAGATCCAAAACTCGGGTAAGAACGGTGGAAGGAGACTCAAAGTATTTTCTTGTTGAGATGGGACTTCATCAAGGATTGGTGTTGAACCCTTTTATGTTTGCCTTGGTGATGGATGAGCTTACACGATCTATTCAGGAGGAGGTTCTATGGTGTGTGGTATTTGCGTATGACATAGTACTGATTGATGAGATTCGGGCTAATGTTAATGATAGATTAGAGGTTTGAAGACATGCTTTGGAATCCAAAATGTTCAAACTGAGTAGGACCAAAATAGAACACTTGGAGTGCAAATTTGGTGTTGCAAGAGATGAAACAGATGTTGATGTGAGGCTTGCCACTCAACCTATTTCCAAGAGAGGAAAACTTTAAATATCTTGGGTCCATTATTTAGAGTAGTGATGATATCGACGATGATGTCACACATCGTATTGGGGCAACATGGATGAAATGGAGACTTGTCTCCAGAGTACTGTGTGATAAGAAGATACCACCTAAACTTAAAGGTAAGTTCTATAGAATGGTGATTAGACCATCTTTGTTGTATGGGGTGGAGTGTTGGCCAATAAAAAACTCACATGTTCAAAAGATGCATATCATGGAGATGAGGATATTGAGATGGATGTGTGGACATACCAGGTATGATAAGATTAGGAATGAGACTATTCGGGAGAAGTTAGAGGTGGCCCCTATGGCTGATAAGATGAGGGAAACGAGACTGCGATGGTTTGAACATGTGCAGAGAAGAAGTACCGATGCTCCTACTAGGAGGTACGAGAGGTTGGATTTAGGGGTTACACGGAGGAGTAGAGGTAGATCAAAAAACAATTAGAGGGGAGGTGATTAGACAAGATATGGCGAAACTTGATCTCACCTAGGACATGACCTTAGATAGAAAGGAGTAAAGGTCGCGAATTAGAGTAGCAGACTAATAGGCTAGTAGGGTTAGGTTGATGTCTGACCTTGGGGTAAGGTAGGGTAGTAGGATTAATTATGTCTTTATGTCCTGTGTTGTTATTACCCATCTTATATATGTTAATTTTATCGTATTTACATATTTTCATGTGCTTTTCGTTCTTAGTCGTTCTCCCTTTTCTCTTTTTCTTTTCCTTTTTCCCTTTTTTTCATATCTAGTTTATTCTGCTTATGGATTTTTGAGACGAGGATTGCCAAGAAATAGCCTCTACCTCTGTGAGGTAGTGGTAGGGTATGCGTATATTTACCCTCTCCAGACCCCACTTGTAAAATTCCACTGGGTATGTTGTTGTTGTTAAGAAACTAAGATTGGTATTATATACACATAAATCCCACTCCATGCATACAATTTATGAATAAATTATTAAATGAATATTTTTTTAATTAAGAAACTAAGATTGGTATTGCATTACACATAAATCACATTCCATGCATACGATTTATGAATAAATTATTAAATTGATATATTTCTAAATTAAGAAATAAGATTGGTATTTCATTGCATATCAATCGAAATTGATGAATGCGATTTATTAGTAAATTATTAAATGAATAATTATTTTTAATTAAGAAACTAAGAGTGATATACATTACACATAAATCACACTCCATGAATTCCATTTATTAGTAAATAATTAAATAGATTTTTTTTAATTTAGAAACTAAGAGTGGTATTAAATTACACATATATCACATTTCATGAATGCAATTTATAAATAAATTATTAAATGAATAATTTTTTAATTAAGAAACTAAGAGTCGTATACATTATCCATAATCACACATGACATATGCGATTAATGAGTAAATGATTAAATGAATAATTTTTTAATTAAGAAACTAGGAGTAGTATACATTACACATAATGCGATTTATGAGTAAATTATTAAATGAGTATTTTTTTAATTAAGATAATTAGGGTTGTATACATTACATATAAATCGCATTTGACGATTGATTTATGAGTAAATGAATGATTTTTTTAGTTAAGAAACTAGGAGTAGTATACATTACACATAAATCACACTTGATGAATGTGATTTATTTGTAAATGATTAAATAAATAATTTTTCAATTAAGAAACTAAAAGTAATACACTTTACACATAAATCACACTTCATGAATGCGATTTATGAATAAATTATTAAATAAATAAAATTTTTAATTAAGAAATAAGAGTGGTATACATTATACATAGATCACACGTGATGAATGCGATTTATGAATAAATAATTGAATGAATAAAATTTTAAATTAAGAAACTAAGAGTGGTATTATATTATAGATAAATATCACTCCATAAATGTTATTTATGAGTAAATGATTTAATGAATAATTTTTTTTAATTAAGAAATAAGAGTGGTATTACATTACACATAAATCACACTCCATAAATGTGATGTAACAACCCATCTTGAGATGAGAAGTTCCACATCAGCAAAACACAGAAGAAATGTTGGGTATGTGGGTGTTAGCCCACGGTTCCTGGCGCTGCCCAGGGCTCGCGACCAACTTTCTCAAAAAATTATACCGAGGGGTCCAGAGCGAGTCCGGCAAGAGACCTAGGTGGCCCAGCAAAGTTGGAGATCGCCTGACAGGATTTTATGGGCCAAGGAACAGAAAATAGACGGTTTTGAAAGTTTTTCGTGGGTATTAGCCCACGGTTCCTAGCGCTGCTCGGGGTCAACTTTTTCGAAAAATTATACCAAGGGCTCCATAACGAGCCCAAAAAGAGCCCTAAGTGGCCCAGGGGATTGAAGATCACCTGGTAGGATTTTATGGGACAAGGAACATGAAACAGTCGATTTTGATAATTTTTCATGGGTGTTAGCCCATAGTTCCTAGTGCTACCCGTGACTCGGGGACAACTTTCTTGAAAGATTATACCGAGTGGTCTAAAATGAGCCCGACAAGAGCCCCAGATGGCCCGACGGGGTTGGATATCACCAGGTAAGATTTTATGGTCCAAGAAACAGGAAACAAGCGATTTTGGTAGTTTTTTGTGGGTGTTAGCCCACGGTTCCTGACGCTGCCTGGGGCTCGGGGCTAACTTTCTCAAAAGATTATACCAAGGGGTTTGTAATGAGTCCGAAAATAGCCCAAAGTGGCCCAACTGGTTTGGAGATCGCCTGGTAAGATTTCATGGGCCAAGGAACAGGAAATAGACAATTTCGATAGTTTTTCATGGGTGTTAGCCCACGGTTCCTGGCGCTGCTCGAGGCTCGGGGCTAACTTTCCAGAAAAATTATACCAAGGGATCCGTAACGAGCCCAACAAGAGCCCTAGGTGGCCCAGCGGGATTGGAGATCGCCTGGTAGAATTTTATGGGCCAAATGATTTTGTCAATTTTTTTAGGTGTTAGCCAACGATTCCTGACACTGCCCGGGGCTCAGGGCCAACTTTCTAGAAAAATTATACCGAGGGGTCTGTAACGAGCTTGGAAAGATCCCATGTGGCTCAGTGGGGTTTGAGATCGCCTGGTAGGATTTTATGAGCCAAGGAACAAGAAACAGGTGATTTCAATAGTTTTTTGTGGGTGTTAGCCCACGGTTCCTGGTGCTGCCTAGGGCTCGATGCCAACTTTCCCAAAAATTATACTGAGGAATCCATAACCAACCCAACAAGAGCCCTAGGTGGCCCAGTAGGGTTGAAGATCATCTGATAGGATTTTATGGGCCAAGGAACAGGAAACAAACAATTTCAGTAGTTTTTAGTAGGTGTTAGCCCACGGTTCCTGGTGCTGCCTGGGGCTCAGGGCTAACTTTCCTGAAAAGTTATACTAAGGGATCCGTAACAATCTCGTTAAGAGCCCCAAGTATCCCGAAGAGGTTGAGATCACCATGTAGGATTATAAGGGCCAAGGAATAGGAAATAAACAATTTCAACAATTTTTCATAGGTATTAGCCCACAATTCCTGGAGCTGCTCGGGATTCAGGGCCTACGTTCCTAAAAACTTATACTGAGGGGTTTGTAACGAGACCGACAAGAGCCCTAGGTGGCCCGATGGGATTGGAGATCACCTGATAGGATTTTATGGGGCAAGGAACAAGAAACAAGCATTTTTTTTCAGTTTTTCATGGGTTTAGCCCACGGTTCCAGGCACTGCCCAGGGCTCAGGGCCAACATTATCGACAAATTATACTGATGGGTCCGTAACGAGCTTGAAAAAAGTCATAAGTGGCTGAACTGGGTTGGAGATCGCCTGGTAGGATTTTATGGGCCAATGAATAGGAAAGAGGCAATTTCAACAATTTTTCGTGGATGTTAGCCCACGGTTCCAAGAGTTGCTCGGGGCCAAATTTCGTGAAACATTATACTAGGGGGCCGTAACGAGCCCGAAAAGAGCCCCAGGTGGTTCTGTGGGGTTTGAGATGGCCTGATAGTATTTTATAGGCCAAGGAATAGGAAATATGTGATTTCAGAAGTTTTTTATGGGTGTTATCCAACTGTTCCTGGCGCTTCCCAGGGTTCAAGGACAACTTTCCCAATACACTATCTCGAGGGGTCCGTAACGAGCCCAAAAAGAGCCCTAGGTGGGCCGATGTGGTCAGAGATTTCTTGTAGGATTTTATAGGCCAAGGAATTGGAAATAAGCAATTTTAATAGTTTTTTATGGGTGTAAGCCTATGGTTCCTGGCGTTGCCCCTGCTCGGGGCCAACTTTCCTAAAAATTTATATCGAAGGGTCCGTAATGAGCCCAGAAAGAGCCCTAGGTGGCCTGGTGGGGTTGGAGATTGCCTGCTAAAATTTTATGGGCCATGGAAAAGGAAAGAGGCAATTTTGGTAATTTTTTGTAGGTGTTAGCCCACGGTTCCTAGCGCTCCCCGGGGCTCGAGGCCAACTTTCTCAAAAACGTATATTGAGGGGTCCGTAACGTGCCCAAAAAGAGCCTTATATGGTTCGGTAGGGTTGAAGATTGCGTGGTAGGAGTTTATGGGAAAAGAAATAGGAAATAAGCAATTTTGATAGTTTTTTATTGGTGTTAGCCCACGGTTCCTGGCGCTGCCTGGGGCTCGAGGCCAAATATCCCAAAAACTTATATCGAGGGGTCCGTAATGAGCCCGGCAAAATCCCCAATTAACTTGGCAGGGTTGGAGATTGCCTGGTAGGATTTTATGGGCCAAGGAATAGGAAATAGGCGATTTCAATAGTTTTTTCATGGGAGTTAGCCCACAGTTCTTGGTGATGCCCGGGGCTACGGGCCAACTTTATCGAGAAACTATACCGATGGGTCCCTAACGAGCTAGGAAAGAGCCCCATAAGAAGAGAAATAGGCAATTTCTATAGTTTTCATGGGTGTTAGGCCACGATACCTAGTGCTGCCTCGATCTCAAGGACACGTTTCTCAAAATATTATCCCAATGGGTCTGTAAATGCCCGACAAAATCCCCATGAGGTCTGACAGGGTTAGAGATCACCTGGTAAGATTTTATTAGCCAAGGAAAAGAAAAAAGGTGGTTTCAACAAATTTTATTGGTATAACCCACGATTCCTGGCGCTTTTTGGGTCTCAGGATTGACTTTCCTTAAAAATTATACCGAGGAGGTTGTAACGAGCCCGGCAAGAGCCCCAAGTGCATGTTGTATTCTCCAAAAGTATTTTGTTGGGTCTGGAGTTTTGATGATGGACAAAGAACAATGAAACATGTTGATCAGTTTGGTTCTTTGTTGCACTGTCTCAAAGATGACAGGACAATAGACCAAAGCTTGCAGAAGGATGGGAACATCTGGAGATAAGGTTATGACACAAAATTAGGAAGGCAGTTCAACAACTATACGTGGAGAAAAAAGTTAATGTCAGGAAGGGGTCCTACACAATAAAGAAGTCTACCATAGCAGGAGTGAAGGAAAATGAGGAGTTCGACCAAGAGATAAACTCATCAGGCGCCTGATTTAAAAAGGAGTGAATATGAAGAAATGAATAAACAAAAAGTAGAATGGAAAAAGTAAAGTGAGTACTGAAGTGCAGTGGAGAAAAGAAACAACTAAACAACTTAGTTCTCGTTGTGTCTTTGATTAGCAGTTATTTTTGAGTCCTTGAGTCTGTACTAGTTCAGTGATCAATAAATTAAAGCTATTTAGAGTCTTCAAGTTGAGGGCAAATTGAAAGACAAATACCTGCATCTATTCGTGCCTACCAATGATGATGTTGAAGGTAATGTTCCTATTCCTGATTTGATTTTATGTGTTCATTCTTCTGGTGAGTAATCAAAATACAACCATTCCAAGGACTGGTGTCACATGTACAAACCTCTAAGTATAAAATAATCCAATAAAAATATAATTCATAATGTCTAGTCCTCAAATAGAATAAAAATTAATAGCAGAATTTCTGAAGGCCTACCAAAGGAACAAGCAACTACCTCTCAATAGATCCAAGGCTAGATCTAATATAATCAGAAAGCTAGCAAGGTGGACCGAGATCACCACCTACAAAAATATCTTAAGGGGTGAGCATAAAATAATAGAGTACTCAATGAAATGGAACTAACCTAAAGTAAATCAATGAAGAACACTAGTAACTCATTAACTCCCAACCACAATCCGCTGAACTATAACCCAACTAACCCTAACTTCTCAAGCCACAAGATCTCTCACATTTGGCACGAAGCCAAACTCTCTCCCTACATATATTAGTCAAGCATACAACCTCACTTACAAATTACAGTGATTGTCACTTTACAATAATTGTAAGTATTGAACATACATGAAAACGTAACTCAACATCTTTTTTGTATGCTCGAGTACCAAGTGCCTTTGCTACCGAATCGCCAATATTCAGATTGCTAAAGCTGCTCTTCTAGTGTTGTTGTTCCCCCTTTATACTGACCCTAGTAGAGTGCTTCTCAAAGACTCCTTCACGAGTGGCACCTTCAATTTTCCTTGTAGTCGGCTTCTTGTGATTCTGCTTCCTTATTAATGAGTCATTTTCCTTCTATGATTCTATCTATTTTCACGTACACTCTTCTGGGTATTGTGTCGCAAACCTGGTTTAATATGTCATCATCCAAACTATTCCGAAGTTCCTGCAATAGTGTAACAGAGTGCTAAAAGAATGGTAAATTTTCATAATAGTTGTTTAGTAATCTCCAAATGTTGTGCGGCTACTCCAATTCCTCATCCCAAATGACAATTTGTGCCTCTGTTTGGATGTGTCTGTTGCTCTCTTCGTTATCGTCTATGTCTATGAAGAGCTTTCTCCTTGTTTTGAGGTTTGTTGTTGTAACTCTTCTCATCTAGTTGTAAACACCTCTGCCTTTTGAGTGTTGTTGTTTAGATCGTATTGCTCCCTGATCATTTGTTTCATTGCCATGTCCATTTTGCCTTTACCCTGTATGTGAAATATTTAGCCAAACATTACAAATAATTTACGTATAGCGGTTTATGTGTACGTGTTGAAATTTGAAATAAAAGTGATTAAATGTGTTTAAATAGGCGACAAATTTGTATCATATTAGATTCTACATAAGTTTCAAATAATATCTAAAATATTCAAATGTCGTGTTTGTAGATGGATGAAGCAGTAAGTTGATACGATTTTTCCATGATGCCCGAGTTAACTGTTATTCATGGACTGTTATATTAATGACCAAAGATACGACACATTATATGGTACCACATTTGAGTTATATGTTTTGATGAGGTAACACCTAAGTATTAGTTGAAGGAAGATATGAACTGAAAAATTGGCGAAAGCTTTATAGAATATAACAAACAGTGTGCATGCCAAAATGGATTATACCTGGATGGTCCTAATTTAATTGGAACGCCTTGTGAGGAGCTAAAAGGCTGTGCGCAATCGATTTTGGCCGTGCATTTCTGTCATGAATCCTCTGTTGTATCTGTAGTTATCTGAATTGTTGATACTGTGAAATAGTAATTAGTAATCTGTACGAAAAAAAGGGTATGTGTTAATATCCAATGAAATTTCAAAGTGGGTTATGATTACCTTATCTCTTTCTACGACCTTGGGGCAAAATTTTTGGAAAACTTCTTTGAAGACAATGTTTTTAATGAATGTTGGGTCTTCAGAGTCTTCGTTTGCATTAACGATAGTTAATCCTTCTGTTGCTGTTACTCGAGATAAATCCACATATAGTTGTCCATGTGCGAATACTTGTTTTGGTAGATATAATCCTACCCGATGAAGAGTCTGTCCCTGACTTTTACGTATAGCGGTTTATGTGTACGTGTTGCCATTTGAAATAAAGGCATTTAGTTTGAGGGAAAAAACATGCATTATAAGTAGTAAGAAAATTTGTGATAGAAAAAACATATTGATATGGACTGTAAGTCTAAGTAAAATATGTAGAGTAATAAACTGAAAATGGTTTGCGAATGATTGTGGTTTCGCTGGAGCATTAGAGATCAGTTAAGGCAAATATGTGTTGAGTATCCATGACCCTTTAAGGACCAGAGCATCTTTGAGGGGAGGCAGAAGAATTCAAAGCAACATTGTGCTAACCCAGTTTCAATATGTCGAAGAGAATAGTGAAAATTTAAGCTTGATATGGACTGGAGGAGGATATGTTACCGACTTTTCGTCAATAGCTTGTGTCTATTCTTCAACCTGAACAAAAATCCTTTGGAGCAACATGTAAAGGCAAATATAATGATAATAACAGATGATTAAGCAATATAAAAGGAATTGTCAAAGTTAAGTAATTGTCCTTTTGGTATTTCAAAGTGTGGCCTTGTTTCTCCTAAAACTCTAATTCTTCAACTGTAAACACCCTTTTCCTCTTTGAGAATAGTTATCTGTCAAGAAAAGTACGAGCTTACGAATTCCCACCTATGAATGTTTTCATCCTATACTATGATAAAATGTGTTTAAATAGGTGACGAATTTGTATAATATTAGATTCGACATATTTTCAAATAATATCTAAAATATTCAAATGTCGTGTTTGTAGATGGATGGTGCAGTAAGTTGATGTGATTTGTCTCTGAAAGCCCAAGTTAATTTTTATTCACGGAGTGTAATATTAATGACCAAAGACACGACACATTATATGGTACCACATTTGACTTATATGTTTTGATGAGGTAACATCTAAGTATTAGTTGAAGGAAGATATGAACTGAAAATTTGGCGAAAGCTTTATAGAATATAGCAAACAGTGTGCATGTCCAAATGGATTGTACTTGGATGGTCCTTATTTCATTGGAACGCCTTGTAAGGAGCTAAACGGTTGTGTGCAATCAATTTTAGCGTGCATTTCCGTCATGAATCCTCTGTTGTATCTATAGTTATCTGAATTGTTGATATTGTGAAATAGTAATTAGTAATCTATAAGAAAAAAGGGTATGTGTTAATATCCAATGAAATTTCAAAGTGGGTTAGGATTACCTCATCTCTTTCTACGACCTTGAGGCTTAAATTCTGGAAAACTTCTTTGAAGACAATGTTTTTAATGAATGTTGGGTCTTCTATGTCTTCATCTGCATTG
Organism: Solanum aculeatissimum; assembly: GCA_038996855.1. Taxonomy (NCBI): domain Eukaryota; kingdom Viridiplantae; phylum Streptophyta; class Magnoliopsida; order Solanales; family Solanaceae; genus Solanum; species Solanum aculeatissimum. Next base: position 14,187 of record JBCEWC010014154.1, read on the forward strand.
ACGACAGTTAATCCTTCTCTTGTTGTTACTCGGGATACGACCACATACAATTGTCCATGTGTGAAAACCTATTTTGGTAGATATAGTCCTACCCGATGAAGTGTCTGTCCATGACTTTTATTGATTGTCATAGCGTAACATGGGGCTAATAGAAGTTGGCGTCTATTTAGCTTGAATGGCCACTTTGATTCGCTTGGCAACATAAAAATTCTTTGTATTGTGACTCTTGTTCCAAGGTTCTTACCGGAAATGATGTTTGCGCTAACAGACCATCTACCAAGATGTGTGATAACTAATCTTGTCCAATTGCAGAGGCCTTCAGTTTGGTTTAGATTTCTTAGAAGCATAACTGGACTTCCTACTTTTAAGTGTATGTCATGGT
>JBCEWC010014155.1:0-14568 GCA_038996855.1 Solanum aculeatissimum
AGTCAAGAGAATTGGATGATTTCACAACAAAGATAATCTTTCCCAAATTTCTTCAAGCTTTCATCAATGGAGGTCAAGAGAGTTGAGAGAATTTTAAAAAGAATTGAAAGTGTTAGAATGGATGAAAAGGGATCAGGGTTTGATTTAAGGGTTTTAGGAGACCTTAGAAAGCCTAAAAGAGGCATAGGATCTAATTAAATTACAAATTAACCATTAAAGAAATGGACTAAATCACTGCAGACAGTGTCACACGGAAGGCACACAGTGCCCATTTACTGGTACACGGGTCGTGTACCTGCTCGTGAGGCTACACTTGGCGTCGACTTTGACTTGAACTCTCGAGGGACTTTTTGGATCACTTCACGAGGGGACTAATGGAACGTTTAGCCGCACACGGACCGTGTACTGGTCCATGGAGCATCACTTGGTCCGGAGTCTAGCCCCGAACCTTGGCCAACATTCTGCCCCACTTCAGGGGCCGTGAAGGGTCACACAGACCATGAGGTTGTCCGTGGGACCATACTTGGTCCATGGCTTGGCCCCCAACCCCTAGGATCCCACTGGACCAACCCAGGATCACTCACACGGAGAGTGGACCACCAAACGGTCTGTGGTCCATCCCTTAGCCCAATTCCAGAACCTTGTTCCTAGCGTCTTTCCAATTACGGGCAGTCTCACTATTTTGGCCATAACTTTCCCATACAAACTCCGAATTGAGTGAAACCAGTTGCGTTGTGAATATAACTCAAAGATATTTGATTTTATATATAGTCTCCCACACAGTTCAACCCGTACCAAAAGTTATGATCTTTCAAAGTTCACTGCCCAACCAACCTTACAATCTCACCAAAAGATCTGATTTGAATCCGGCCACTTAAATACAACCCATGGCTACCAAAATTCAACCACAACCAGTTTAACACTAACCTTGACCAATCATTATGAAGTTCAAAAAATTTTGGATCGTTACAAAAACATATGTAGACAATAGATAGGATTAGTGTAAACTCATGCATGATTAGAGGAAATGGATCAATGTGAATAAGAGTAAATGCATGAGAAACATAAGTAGTGAAATCATATTATAGAGTCATAAACTTGTGGGAGAAAAACTTAACCTATATATAAGACCATGTGAGCTATTACATGGAATCCAATGAACTCCTTCCATATGGAAAAAGCCAATGAACTCCTTCAATTGAGAGAAAGGGAAATCTACTAGCCAAGGTAGATATTCAAAACTTAGTTACTTTGCAATTGCACCTTTAAGAAATATTATGGCTTATGTGGATCCACTAGCCTAGCCTAAAAAACTTCTATAGTGGCACATAGTTAGGGACTTTGAGATTTATATTTAATGGGTCATATTGCTCAAGTCACACCTTCTTTTTAAGGTAAAGTGATCGCAGTCAAGTAATTAACCTAACTGAGGTTAGGGTCGATCCCTCAGAGAATATAGTAGACTCTAGAATTAATTCAATGTAAATTTGAATGATTAACCTACTTATCTCCCGGGAAAGGAGTTTTTTTGTAAAGTAAAATTAACTAAACTAAATGAATGTAGGTGATGAGAAACTAGTAGAAGAGCTAACTGAGGTCATGTATTACCTATGAATCCCTAACTTGGTATTATCGGATAAATGCAATCTTTTTCAGTGTGTAGGTGTAGGATAGTAAGCTAAGTTCACCTAAACCTTTAATCCAATGAATTGGTAAATTTCATCCCAGAACTTGATCCATCTCTGTGATGTGACATTACTAACCCATACTTTTTATCTCATTAAAACCTCCCATTAATCTAGTTCAGCTAATTAGACGAGAACATCTCAACTGAATCTTGTTAATTACCTCTTTTCCTATTCATTACTTCCTTGATCCAGCAAGTAACACTAGGTGAGTTCTGACGTAGACCTCCGTTAAAAAGCAGTTAAAGTGAAGAGAATTAATTAATACAACCTAACACACCTTCCATGAATTACACAATATCTAATTTTACCTTGTTAGTTTCTCATGGTTCCCATAACCCTAGTTGTGGATTTAACTATGCATGATTAGTATAAATACAGAAATTATGATGTAGAGTAACATAATTAAGCACTTACACAGATGAATTAAGAATATGAAATCTAACTCTTCAATTAGAATCACAAGGTTGAATTAAGAACACTCAATAATGTTTTTCTTATCAAAATATACTAAATCCTAAGTGTATCCTCTAAAACCTTGTTCAAACTTCGTGACTGTTGGTAACTCTATGAAAAATAACCTAAAAACTTATTTATAATGTGTAAAAGACAATACCAAAATGGAATAGAAAAATTATGTCGGCACACTCTAAGGACAAGTTCACGGCTCGTGCATCATTCTATGGCCTGTACGTCAAGGTTTTATGGAATGCAATTGAAATCTAGAGAATACTTTTACAAGACCTTTTCACGGGCCGTGTAAGATTTTACGACCCATGGGGGATTTTATCTGATGACTTTTCAGAACTTCTCCACTTTCGAATTCTCAGGGAACGGCCTCACTCTATGACTAGTGGATTGATCTACGACTCGTCTTCTCCCTGCGTAGAGTTTAACTCAGAAATTCACCCCTCACTAGAAATTGATACAAGACCCCATCTACGGCTCGTGAACATTTCCACGACCCATAAAGGCTTTCGTGGATCATCAAATTTTATTGTTTCAGCCCACTTTGTCCAAAAACTATGCCAACACTAAAATCCTGCAAAACAAACACACAAATACTTCAAATCTACTAACATCGCTTTGAGAACACATAAAATTCTAAGTTTTTAGCATCAAAAGTGTTGCATTTCAATAGCACATCAACACCTTCAACTTAAAATTATTGTTTGTCCTCAAGCGACAGACTCAATCTAGATAAGTAATACAGAGACACATAAACTTCAACCCAATGGCACAAACTTTATCAAAATCCAACACAGACACCTACACCTCTTTTCAAATACATATCAGATAATTATTCGACAAAAACCAATGCAGACCCTTACATTTAATAGTACAATTATGATAAGTTATGTAACCATAAATAAGCAATAATCACTGACTTAGTCAGATATCAATAATGTAAAGCGGGTGCCCTTACAAAGAGAAGTCGCATTCCTCACCCTAGATGATATTTTCAAATTTAGAACTTGGGATAGTACTACAACACTCACTCTCACAAACAATATTAAAATACTGTGACCAATACCATAGGCTTGCCCTATACTCATGACTAACACCTTCAACTAGTTAGACTAGGATCACTTTAGGACTTTCTAGGCTTGTAACGTAGGCTCAGGGGGCTTGGTATGATACTTTAGGAACATAGTGACTAATGACCCTCCTTGACACTGTGTTTTTCTACACTTTTGCCCTACCAACCCATTTTTTTTCATTCCCCTTTTTCTCCCTTTTCTAAGCTTTTTAGGGTGTTTTTTTCTCATTCTACATGTTGTATATATATATATATATATATATTCTATTTAGCACACTGATTAGGCATTTTTTTCTTGCACCCTTAGCACATTTTACTTCCCTTTTTTTGTATCACTAGTTTTCCCCTTTTTGCATGACTTTACTATCACCAACCACCCTCAACTTAGGCTTTTGGCCTGAGTTGAGATGCATAATATCCATCTTCAGAACTAGGGCCAGTCTTTTGATAGCCACCCTCAACTTAAGCTTTTTACTTCAGTCGAGGTGCACAATGTTTAAGGAAAGACCAGGGCCAACTTTAGGACTTATCATTTATCAAGGCAAGATTACTTGGGTATTTACAAAGAAAGAGGTTTATGCAAGGCTCAAACACAGGGATCCAGGGATATATAGCACATTTGGTCGGTTATTTAGGCTAAGTGGACTATTAAGAATAACGACCTAAGATCCTTTCCTGACCAAATAATCTACAGTATAAGTCAGAGTAATAGGGCAAGTTCTGAATTGAAACACAGTTGACAGTACTAAATCATGCAATTTAAGCTCACTCACACATGACACTACATTCATGTTATACGAATTATTAGATCATGTTTTTCATCATAATTTTGCCTAATTTATCAGAACAAGCACTGTCAAACAACTAATCATACATGGTTGCTATCAAGAATAACTAATCAAAAAATTTTGGTGGGTATCATTTTTCAACAAAAACGTAATTATGCTATAGATATAGGTATTGTGTGCTACTAATACTACCTAAACATCCTAAATATATCAATTCAATAGAAAATAAATATTCACCGAGAAAAAAGAACACAAGCAAGAAAACCCTTTGGATAAAAAATCAGGATAGATATAGGTCAAGGCTACTCAAATTTCACTGAGGCCTATAACTACCCACACCCCATCGAAAAAGTTTTGAATTGTCCCTAATGCACACAAAATATCATAAATAAAGAACAGGGGTCAAAATAACATACCTGGGCACCTAAGTGCCTTACTCCTCTTGGGTTGCCTCCCAAATAGCGCCTGATTTAGTGTCGCAGCACGACTCAGCCCCATTTATTACTCAGAATTCATCAAGTGTCTATGCTTCCACTATCTTAATATCCTCATCAGGGACAAGATACATCTTTACTCTTTGGCCATTCACCTTGAAAGTTGAGCTATTCTTTTTTCCAATTCAATGGCTCCATAGCTGAAGACTCATGCTATTTTAAACGGTCTGATCCATTTTGACTTGATTTTCCAGGGAACAATCTCAAACTAGAGTTACAGAGCATTACCAAGTGTTTGGGCGCGAACTGGCAATTTTTAATACGCCGATCTAGCTGCAACTTCATCCGTTGCTTGTACAGGGTTGAACTTTCATATGCCTTTAAGTGGAACTCGTCGAGCTCATTCAACTGGTTCAGCCTTAAGGTTTCCACATCATCCAATCCAGATTCAACTTTTTTAGTGCCCAGATTGCCTTGTGGTCCAGTTCTACCAGTAAGTAGCAGGCTTTTCAAAAGACAAGTTGGTAGGAGATACACCTATCGGTGCCTTGAATGTAGTCTGATATACCCACAATGTATTATCAAGCTTTCATGACCAGTCCGTTCGATTTGCATTCACTGTTTTGGATAAAATCTATTTGATCTCCCAATTCGATACCTCCACTTGCCTACTAGTCTGAGGATGGTAAGGTGCTTCCACTTTATGCTTGACTCCATACTTCTCAAATAGCACTTTGAACAACATGTTGCAGAAATGTGAGCCTCCATCACTGATGATAGCTCGATGAGTTCCAAACTTAAAGAAGATGTTCCTTTTCGAGAACACTATGACACTCTTTCCTTCATTATTGAGAAGCCCACTACTTCCACCTACTTTGATACATAATCCATAACACTAGGATGTACTTATTTCTATGTGAGCTAACATATGGGCTCATAAAATCTATCCCTCATACATCTAATAATTAAATCACCATAATGGGGTTTAGGGGAAGCTCATGTTTGTGGGAGACATCCCTTTCTCTTTGGCATCTATCACAGGCCTTGGCGTAATCATGGGTTTCCTGGTGAATGGTTGGCCAATAGTAGCCACACTGTAAAATCGTATATGTTGTTCACACTCCACTATGATATCCACCGATTAGGGATGAATGACACACTTCTAGAATTCTCATTATTTCAACCCTAAGAGCACAACAGAGAATAACCCCATCTGCACATAGACGGAACAAGTATGGATTATCCTAGAAGAACTTTCTCACATCAACCATGAACTTTCGACATTAGTGAGGTGTTTGATCAGAAGGCACAATGTTGCTAACTAAATAGTTTGCAAAGTCCACAAACTATGGTATCAAGTCATGTGATGTTGCAAACACTCTTTCATCAAGAAAAGAATCATCAGTCCCAACCCCATTATCACACTTCACCATGGCCTCATCCTCTAACCTAGATAGGTGATTTGCAACCTGGTTCTCCATTTCTTTTTTGTCGATCACCTCAAAGTCAAACTTTTAGAGCAAGAGTATTCATCGAATCAATCTCGGTTTTACATCTTTATTTGTCATTAAGTAAAGCAGTGTCAAGGGATTCGTGTGTACAATAACTTTGATCCCCAAGAGATAGGATCTGAACTTTTCAAATGCGAACACTACTGCGAGTAAATCCTATTCCATAATAGTGTAGTTCTTTTGTGCTTCATTCAGGGCTTTACTAGCGTAACATATTGGATACAAGATCTTCTCTTTGTGCTATCTCAATACCACACCAAGTGCAATCCCACTTTCATCGCATATGATTTCGAACGGCTTCGACCAGTTTGGAGCGATAATAATAAGGGTTAATGTCAACCTATGCTTCAAGCCTTCAAATTCTCTATGGCATGTGTCATCAAATATGAACTTGGTCTCCTTTTTGAGAATTTTTCACAAAGGATGTGAAATTTTTGAGAAGTCCTTGATGAAGCACCAGTAGAACCCTACATGCCCTAGAAAGCTTCTTACCCTTTTTAATAGAGATAGGTGGGAGAAGCTTCTCAATCACCTTTATCTTAGCTCTATCTACATCAATGACCTTGCTAGAAATTATATGCCCTAACACGATGCCTTGTTTTTCCATAAAGTGACACTTTTTCTCAGTTCAAAACTAGATTACATTATTCGCACTAGTACTGCCCGTAGATTTTTTAACAATCTTCAAATTAGTCGCCCACTACACTGAAGTCATCCATGAATACCTCGATTGTGTTTTCCACCATGTTTGAGAAGATGGACATTATATATCTCTAGAATGTGGTGGGTGCATTGCATAGCCCAAATGGCATCCTCTTGAATGCGAAGGTCCCATAAGGACATGTAAATATAGTCTTCTCTTGATCCTCTGGAGCGATGGAGATCTGATTATATCTTAAGTAACCATCGAGAAATCAAAACCATCCCTTTCCAGCAAACCGGTCTAACATTTAATCCATGAACGACATAGGGAAGTGATCTTTATCTGTCGAGGCATTTAGTTTCCTATAGTCCATACATACCCTCCATCCTGTGACTGGTCGCATGGGGATTAATTCATTGCTAGCATTAGGGACCACAATGATACCTCTCTTCTTCGGAACACATTAGAACGGACTCACCCATTCACCTGTGTTTAACCATTTGATAATTTCCTTACACACAACCTCCTACATGGATAGGTTAAGGCGCCTTTGGTATTCAACACTCGACTTGTAACCTTTGACTAGTTGGATCTTATGAGTGCATACCCCAGGTGGAATATCGATTATGTCTGCTATTGTCCATCTTATAGCCCTCTTAAACTGCTATAGCACTACAACTAATGCCTTCTCTTGTTCGTCTATTAGGTTTGTTACCACTATGATCAGCAATGTGTCATCAACACCTAGGAACACATATCTCAAATGGGTCAGAAGGAATTTTAGTTCTAGCACTGGTGGCTTCTCTATGGAGGGTTTTGGGTGGCGACTCTTGATTTTTTGAGTCTGGTTCCAGCTTAGCTTGTCGCCAAAGGAAACTAGACACTGGTAGAGCCTGTACTATTTAATCATAGTCTGGTATGTCATCACTTTCAAAGTTCATCAGTATGGCCTCGAATGATGGTGAATTACTTCTATTTAATAGAATATTCAATTCAAAGATAAAATCGCCACCCTTTTTTCAATTGGAACTTCAAGTTCCTCCTCATCTTCCACAAGGTTCAGGTCATCCTGAACCATCGTCAGCTATACTTAATTCTTGAAATAAACAAAAATAATAAAAAGACATAACATAAGAGAGATAAGAGCTAATCCCCCCAAATTACTTGAATTAACCAAGTCTAGTTGTATTCCCCAACAACAGCACCAAAATATTTCATGTCGCTCAAACCACACCTTTTTTTTAAGGTAAAGCAGTCGCTGCCAAGTAATTAACCTAACTGAGGTTAGGGTTGATCCCTCAGAGAATATGGTAGACTCAAGAATTAATTAAATGTAAGTTGAAATGATTAACCTACTTATCTCCCAGGGAAGAGATTTTTTCTTAAAGTAAAATTAACTAAACTAAATGAATGCAGGAGATGAGAAACCAGTAGAAGATCTAACTAGGGTCATGTGTTCCCCATGAATCCCTAACTTAGTATTATCAAATAAATGTAACCTTTTTCAGTATGTAGGTGTAGAATAGTAAGCTAAGTTCACCTAAACCTTTGATCCAGCGAATATGTAAATTTCATCTTGGAACTTGATATGTCTCTGTGATGTTACATTACTAACCCTTACTTTTTATCCCAGTACAACCTCCCCTTGATCCAGTTCGATTGATTAGATGAGAATATCTCAATCGAATCCTGTTAATTACCTCTCTTCTTATTCATTACTTCCTTGATCCAGCAAGTAACACTAGGCGAGTTCTAACGTAGGCCTCTATTAAAAAGTAGTTAAAGTGAAGAGGATTAATTAACACAACCTAACACACCTTCCAAGAATTACACAATATTCAATTTTATCTTGTTAGTTCCTCATGGTTCCCACAACCCTAGTTATGGATTTAGCTATGCTTGATCAGTATAAATGCAGAAATTATGAAGTAGAGTAACATAATTAAGCACTTACACAAATAAATTAAGAATATGAAATTCAACTCTTCAATTAGAATCACAAGGTTGAATTAAGAACACACAATAATATTTTTCCTATTAAAATATAATAAATCCTAAGTGTATCCTCTAAAACCTTGTTCAAACTTTGTGACTGTTGATAACTCTATGAAAAATAACCTAAAAACCTATTTATAATGTGTAAAATACCAAACCAAAATGGAATAGAAAACTGTGTTGGCACACTCTATGGGCAGGTTCACGGCTCGTGCATTATTCTACGGCTCGTACATCAGGAATTCGTAGAATGTAACTAAAATGTGGATACTACTTCTGTGAGACCTTTCCATGGGCCGTGTAAGATTCTATGGCCCATGGGGGGTTTTGTTTGATGAATTTTTAAAACTTTTCCATTTTTTTATCCTCAGGGCACGACCATACTCTACGACTCATGGATTGATCTATGACTCGTCTACTCCCTTCGTAGAGTTCAACTAAGAAATTCACCCCTCACTGAAAATTGATACGAGACCCCATCTACAGCTTGTTAACATTTTTGTGACCCATAAAGGGTTTCATTGATCATTAAATTTTATTATTTCAACCCACTTTGTCCAAAAACCATGCCAACACTGAAATCCTGCAAAACAAACACCAAAACAGATCAAATCTACTAACATCGTTTTGAGAACACACAAAATTCCATGTTTTAAGCACCAAAAGTATTGTATTTTGGCAGCACATCAGTCATGTCTCAACTAACGAAATGAAATAACATAAGCATTCATATTATCTTAAGGAACTTAAATAAAAGGTAAAATCACTTAATGAAGGACTTTATGGGTGGAAGAATACCCATAAATCAACTCACATGGGAAGAACAAACTTGGAACCTTTGGTGAAGAACTTTGAAATCCTAGCTCTTACCTTGCCTTTTTCTTGAGAGCTTTTGCCTTAGGAAAAACTTAAGAGTTGGAAGAATGAGAGAATGAGAGTGTCTAGGGCTTTTAGGGCTGAATATGCCTCTTTGGATCCCAAAATGACTTAGTTTAGGAATAGAAATGATGGAAATGACCAAACTGCTTGTAACGACCCCCAGTTTAGGATCCTTGAGTGCAAAAAATTTTTGCAGAAAATAACCTGAGGTCTAGTTTATGAGGGTCACTTACAGCTCGTAAGTACACATATGGTCCGTGAGTTGAGTCCATGAATATGAACTTTAGGAAAGGGAAAATGTTTTCAAGTGTGGGGTAACCCACGGACCAAGTGATGGCTCATTGAATAACTTAGGATCCGTAGGTGATTTTGTGAGTGAGTCCCCAAACATGAAGGAAATTTAAAATTTGCTAAAAGGTGACTTACGAGTTGTCAGACAGCCCGTAGAGTAGGATATGACCTGTAACAAGGCTTCGTAGTTTTGTCTCCCAGAAAATTAGTTTTTAGGATTTTCATGTGTATTATCAGATAAGCAGGACATACAACCCGTAAGTCGACCTATGACCCATAATTAGGGTTTCGTAAGTCGAATCCAACAGTTTTTAATAAGAGATAATTTGGTCATTTCCATTTCTAAACTATGTCATTTTGGGGATGGAATAGTGACCATATCAGCCTTTAAGCCTTAATTTCTATCATTCTCCACTCTCTAAATTCTCTAAGGCAAAAAGGGGCTCTCAAGAACAAGTTAAGGTAAGGCTTGGGTTTCTAAATTCTTCCTCAAAGTCTAAAGTTTGTTCTCTCCAGTTCCTCCAAGGTATGTGAGTTCATTTATGGGTATCGTTACACCCATAAACGTGCCTTTTCAAGTCTTTTACCTTTTCTTTAAGTTCCTTTAAGATATCATGCTTATTTTAATGAGTTCATGACGTTTTAAGTTATTAATTGATATTCATGATATCCTATGACTATTTTACCAAGTGTATATGCATATTTGAGTTGTTTATGATGACCCCTGTAGCACCTCTCATGTTATTAGGCCTTGGAAGCTAAAACACAAAAACTTTACTAATGGTAAGAACCTACAAACCAGTTTACAACCCGTATAAGGATCCACGGGTCACAGGTGGTATCATGGAAAGTACACAGTGAGAATAGAAATTGAAGAATTTTTTTAAGTTGACTTACGAATTATCAGACGTGCCTATAAGTAGGCCTCGTAGGTAGAGACTTTAAGGTGCCAAAATTTTTCTAAGTCTGGGGTCTCCCTACGAAGGGTCCTATGACTCGTAAGTTCATCCGCGAGCCATTCTGCATGTTTGTGAGGTAGAAACTGCAATTTCAGTAGCCTAACTTTTATGACACCCTGACCTACGAGGCAAGATATAACCCATAAGTCATTCCACGACCCATGGAGGGGGTTTCATGGATGACTCCGACAGTTTTTAATGAAGGGTATTTTTGACTTTTCCAATCCATCTAAGTCCTAAACTATGTCATTTTGGCTACCCTATCCGACTTAACCTCTATAAAGTTGTATTCCTAATTCATCCAAAGCTTTTAATTCCTAAAAATTCTCTTAAGGGTCCTCAATAATTCTCTCTCTAAGTCAAGGGTTCCATTGAAGCTAAAACTTAAAAATTTGTCTAAGGATTTCCAGATCTTCTTCCTCAATGCTAAGGATTCTACTTGTGGTATGTAGGGCTTCATTCATGGATTAGATTCATCCCTGAAGTCTAATCCAAAACCTTCTTTTTATAAAAAAAATTCATGATGACCTTTTATGGGTTTTTTAACTATGATTTCTAATGCATGAATTATGATTCCTATATGATGATTATGACTAATTATGCATGAATTATGATGAATTTCATGACGTATATGATTTTTCTAGCAAAAGTATATGATTTCAAAGTACGCATGATTAGGGCTTAATGATTTGATGTGAGTTTCTTTATTGATGACTTAATTTGATTTCAATTGCATGTTTCCTCTACGAGTCCTATTCAATTGTATAATTTTTGACTCAATTATTCATGGACACACACTTAGCCCTAGTCTTCTATGATGAAGTTGTGGACTTTTATGCCTATGATCTTAAATATGAAAAGCATGTATTAAATGATGACGATATTTTGCCAATGATGATGTTATGAAAGCGATGATGATGCTATGATAAAGAGGGTGCTGAAAAACCATAATGTTTATAATGATGATAAAGTGGAAGTGTCTACCCACGCCATGATGAAAAGCTTTATGAATAGAATATTCTTACGACATGGTATTTTATGAAAGATTTTGACAACTATTTACGAATTGTTAAAGTATAATTTCAATAAATTATGAATTATGTTGAAATTTATGAGAATGCATGATTTATGTATTCTGTGGGATATGACTTAGCACTAAGTGGACTTGTGTGAGGGGGACTATCCCCAAGGGTCCTCGTGTAAATCCTCAAATCCCATAACTATGTGTAACCATAGGAATGATATTGATGTTTTATGCCTTAAAGGTGTGCTAATGGATCCATATAGCTTTTAATGGACACTCGCCATGCTAGGATAGATCCTAAAAGGTGGGGTCAAATGATGGTTCTCACAGTGCTAAGGTAGAGCCTATAAGGTGAGGATCGAGTTTACCATGGCAAAATAGACTCCTCTTAGCTCGATGTAGAGTGAACATCGAGATTCCATGTAATAGCTTGCATGGTATTATGAATATCGGTTATGATCTTATTCCCACACATGTATGCTAAAGTTATTAATATGTTTAGGAGGGCTTAGGAAGACTAAAACGTCCTTAGAAAATCATCAAAATTACATATAAAACATTAATGAAATGAGTCACAAAAAGTTGTCAGGGGTCTCATATAGAGGCACCACGGGTCGTGTAGGGTCACACGTACTGTGTGCCCATCCGTGAAGCTCCACTTACAAAAATTCTCCACTGACGAAGTTTAGAGAGGTGATTTCATACTTAGAAATTTTCACTCCAATCAACCAAACGAAAAGCCATACTGCCCTGAGCTCTCACACAGACCATATACTAGTCCATGATACCTCACTTGACTAAAATTTAGCCAAGGACTGGCACCACAAAAATCCACACAAATCGTGAAGTGGCAAACGGGTCATGTAGATAACCGGAATGTTAACATTATACTTAGAACCAATCCTTAGGTTGAGGCCTTCACGAAACACTTCACCACACCTCGTGAGAGGTCAGATGAGACCCCTAAATAGATCATTGAGTAGCTGACGACCCGTTTGGGGTCCCCTGGAGCCTTGCCTTAGCCAAAATTTTCAAAAATCTCCCTGCACAGACAACTTTATAAAAAAGGTCATAACTTCTCCATCCGAACTCGGAACCAAGTGAAATCAAGTGCATTGGAAAGCTAACTCAAAGAGCTTTAATTTGATAGGTGATGGACCACCAAGTTATTCTTGTGCTGAGAGATATGACCAGTTAAAGTTGACCCTTCCAATAATTCTCATGAAGAGTTTAACCAATGAGACTCCCTTGCCCATGGTTTGAAGAATGAGACACATGACAACCATAAGCCACACCAACCAAGATTGAAATCAGTGAACTATGCATCGACAAAGTTTTTAAAAATTTTGGATTGTTACATCATCTGCCCTTGGGGAACATTTGTCCAGGAATGAGCTAAAACTTGGTTTGAAAACCTTGACTAAAACATGAAATATCTCAATATAAAGACATAATGCATAATTCATTATTGAAAATCATAAAGTCATGAAAACTCATGTCAAAACATCATTTAAACCATTTTCGTGAACATGTATGCATGTCATGTCATGAAACTCAAGAGTTAAAGAATTAGGACCATTTAGGATGGAAAGAACCTAGTACCTTAGGCTTGAGTAGATTGGAAGAGATAAGGATATCACCTCATCATGTCCAACTCCGCTTCCCATGTAGCACCCTCCACACATTTATTTCTCCAAAGCACCTTAACTAAAGCCACATCCTTGTTGTGAAGTCGCTTTACTTGCCCATTTAAAATTTCAACCAGTACCTCTTCATAAGTCAAATTCTCCTCAACTTCAACACCTTCCAAAGGCACAATCGAATTGGGATCAGCAACCAACTTCCTCAACATCAACACATGGAACACCAAGTGAATAGAACTCATATCCAAAGGCAAATCCAATCTTTTATCCACATTACCAATCCACTTAATAATCTCATACGACCTGACATACTGGGGGCACAACTTGCCCTTCTTACCAAAACGCATTATACCCTTCATAGGTGAAACCATATCAGAAACCCGATCATCAACATTAAATTCAAGGACCCTCTTCCTAACATCCAAATAAGACTTTTGGCGACTTTGAGTCATTCTCAACCTTTCTCTAATCAACTTTACTTTTTTCATTGTCTCAACCACCAAATTCGAACCTATCAAAGTCATTTCACCCAACTCAAATCATCCACCAGGGATCTATACCTCCTACCATACAAAGATTCAAATTGAGCCATAACGATGCTAGCATAAAAACTATTGTTGTAGGCAAACTCGATAAATGGTTTTTTACTGATTTTGTTTACATTCTTATGCTTATTTACAATTTCTATATTTCACTTAGGTTTTGAGTAGGGGAGTTCAATTTTGTAATACAATGTCGGATTCAAAGAGGATTACCATATTTATTTAAGAATTGATGGATAATGTAGGCTCTATGCTTGAGTTGAAGAAGAGATGAGATCGAATAATATACCAAATTTAATAGGAATGCAGAATATTGATCAAGATTTGATGATGAAGAAGAACAAAATATGAAACATATTGGTGAAGCTCAAAATGGGGAAGAACAAATTGATAAGACACTTAATTTTATTTCTCAATATTATAAGTAAAATGTTCATTTAAATGGAATTCTCTCAACTTTGTTTTATGTATATATGTGTTTGCATGTGTATAATTTGTCCATTTCATAACTTAGAGTGAATTTGCATTTTGTTCTTGATTTGTATTCTGTATAAATTGATTTTTATTTTTTTTCAGTTGATTGTATCCTAACTATTAGTCTGGTTTGTATCTCAATGTTATGAGAATACCTTTT
>JBCEWC010014156.1:0-14567 GCA_038996855.1 Solanum aculeatissimum
GGAATATCAACAGGAATGTCCTTGAATATTTCGATATCATAATCAGCTTCTTGGCCTTCAATTTCCGTTGTATCCTTTTTCTCCATTGTAGTTGTATTATTATTATGGTCACAAACCCTATTGATGATAGAGTCCCACTCATCTTGATCTTCATTATTTTTCTCCATTGTAGTTGTATTATTATTTTGATCACAAACCGTATTGATGATAGAGTCCCACTCATATTGATCTTCATTATTATTATTTTGATCACAAACCGAGTCTCACTTATCTTGATCTTCATTATTTTTCTCCATTGTAGTGGGATGTAAATAGCATAGCATCAATAACAGCCGCGACATCACTATCTTGTATCTCCACCACATTCACTTGCTCTTTATTGGTCTTCTTTTTTATTCGACAAACTACAAAATCTTCTTTACGGATATGACTGTTTTCCCTAAAGAAATCATCGGCGACGTTATACTCTTTCATTAACCAAGTTTTATTTTGTTTGTCTTCCTTGGTTACAAACGTTAAACTTCTTCTTTATCCTACTACAGTCCCGTTACGATTATTCCTTATACGATGTTCACCCGTTTTCCCTTTCCATGTCCCCTTAGCACAAGTTCGAGAAAATCTCGTATATCCACTCTTTCTCTTCTTCAATGGAGTGATAAAGTAACGAACCTTCTCCTCCGAATCAGCTCCAAATATCTCCCATGGTGGTTGATCTCCAAAGATATCCGCAAACTGGATACGACATTGTTGACTCAAAGATAATTTGCCCTTGAAGAATCTCTTAAGACACTTGATTACCTCCTCATCGGTAGGACGAAAACGTACTCCCATTACACCCGACATTACGATCCACAATTAATTAACCCTAAACGTAACAAGGTAATTATATACTGAGGTTTCAAGCTCCGTACTTTCCTTAAGTTTGAATGGTGATGATTAAGTAAAAATAAATTGTTTTGTTGTTATAAATTATAAGTATACTGTGAAGAAGCACACATGTAATGGTGCTTCTTGGAATTATCTTTAAATTAAAGGTTAGTTTTGTCATTCCAAACTAGTGTGTGTTATATTAATTAATTTTTAAGATTCTTCAATCTTAAATAATTAACTTTTACAAATTTAGAATTTTTTTCCTATGATTTTAACACATTTTTTTTTTATTTTTGTAATTTTGCTAGCAATTTTGTCATTTTGATTATCACTTTTTACCTTTAAAAGATTTTGCCTTTCTTTTGATTTTAAAATTTTCGTTAATTACTTTAATTCAATTTTAGTTCATATCAGTCAATTTTAGATTAATTCAATTTTGTCTTTATTTCATCTAACTTTTGGAGTCAGACTTTAGATTTGCTTTTCTTTTGATTTGAAGTAGCATGGACCTGTCATTGGCACAATTGAATAAAGATTTCATAGACTAGAATTGATTAGTTTGTTTTGAATATTATTTTGGGCTAGTCCCTTTCATACTGATCTTATTGATTTGATTTGACCATCTATAATTGAGATTGTCCGTCGTCTTTTATCATCTTTATTCTTTCGCTGATATGTTAAGATATGATTGAATGAATGTGATGAGACCAAGTTGTTCGCTTTGGGACCAACAATAGTCTTTGAGTGTGAACCACGTCTAAGATACCCTCTCGGGACGTGACTCTAAACCTCATATAATCCAAATTTCATTCAAGTCTAGCTTAGTTTAAAAATTTTGAAGTCACTACTTAAAAGTTTTTTTTGTCCAAATTCCTTTCCTATTGACCTACCCATAACGACGGGGTCAAATCATTACAAAGAGTCGCTGGGATTCAATAGGTTATATTTTTAAGTTTCGAGTTGAAGTCGAGTTTTAAATTAGGTGTTGAGTTTGGATCTTTAATTGATCATCAGGATCGAACATGAATTTGAAAGTCGAGTTTTAGGTCGGGTCCCAATTCAAAAATTGAGGCTTAAATTTAGAGTCAGGATCGAATCTCAAATTCGAAATTATGTCGTGAAATATAAGTCGAAGTAGGGTGTCAAGATTGAGTCACGAGTGGGGTTTCATGGTTAAGTCTCGATTCAAAAATCAAATTTCGTATTGGTGTCAGAGTTGACCGTGTCATGTCCTAATTTTAAAATCGTGGTCAGGTCCCTAAGAGTATCAAGATACGATCCTAGTTCAAATATCAAGTTTTAGATTGGGATCGAGTTTAGGTCACTAAGCTTGTAGGTCACTATGCATAATTGCTCTCATCCTCACCCTTAAGGATTCTATAACATTAATTTATCATAACCCCCAGACTCATGATCAACACTAATCAATTTGTCCACTTGTCAATTCCTAGAGAACAAAAACTCCACTTCATCCTCTTTTAAAAGAAATTAATAGTTTATCCTCCAATTGCAATATATTCTCATACTACAGTAAAGCAAACAAATTTTGCTTCTTACCTGTACGCTTAGATTTATTGTTTGTTCCACGCCACAAGTAGTTTTCGTGTATTCTCCTTCTCTTCTTTTCTAATCTAATTATGAAGTATTAAAAGTGATTAATCTTTCTAATTTATTTCAATACTAGGTAATTAGTCCGCGCGGTCATAAGTAATGTAATTACGTTTATATATTTTAATATTATTATAAATATATCTGAAGAACTTTTATTAATTTAATGTTGCTAAACTCCTAGTTATCTTGAATCCTCACTGATCATTATGCTTACTGACTTGAAGGAATTATTGTTGTAAGTTTAAAAGAGAATAAATGTTTTCAATCTTCACTATTTGTAGTGTTTCAAATTGCTGAATTGTTGTTTTTTTCGGGGGAAAATACGACTAATTGTATTATATTTATTTAATTATATTATATTGAAAGCAGATAAATCGAAGGATTGTAACTTTTTTGAAAGGTTGTGATTTTTTCAAGGAGTTGTGACTTTTACGAAAAAGTGTGACTTTTTCAAAGAGTTAAGACTTTTTGAAATGATTGTGACTTTTACAAAGAATTGTGACTTTTCCGAAGAGTTGCGACTTTTACGAAAAAATATGACTTTTTCAGAGAGTTGTGACTTTTTCGAATGGTTGTGACTTTTACAAAGGGTTGTGACTTTTTCAAAAAATTGTGACGACTTTTTCGAAGAGTTGTGACTTTTTTGAATGGTTGTGACTTTTTCAAGTGGTTGTGAATTTTTCAAAGGTTGTTACTTTTTTTATGGGTTGCGACTTTTCTAAAGAGATTAATTTAAGGATTGTGACTTTTTCGAAAGATTGTGACTTTTTCAAGGAGTTATGACTCTTTTGAGAAGTTCTGAATTTTTCGAAATATTATGAATTGTGACTTTTATTTATTTAATTATATTATATTATATTGAAACCAAATAATTTATCACATTTAAGGAATGTGACTTTTTCGAAAGGTTGTGACTTTTCCAAGTAGTTGTGACTTTTACAAAAAAGTGTGACTTTTTCGAATAATTATGACTTTTACAAAGGGTTGTGACTTTTACGAAGGGTTGTGAATTTTTTAAAAATTGTGACTTTTTTGAATGGTTGTGATTTTTTCAAAGGGTCATGATTTTTTTTGAAGGATTATGACTTTTTTGAAAGGTTGTGACTTTTTCGAAGGGTTGTGAGTTTTATGAATGGTTATGATAGACTAAAGTACCGTTTAATCATAAATGACGCCTTTTGAGTTTTTTTAAACTTTTGTTGGACTATTTAATTAATTTTTAAAATATTAAATTATTTTTAAAAAAATAAGAATTATGTGAGAGACGTAGGAGGGCCTTACATACTCTTTTATATAAATATATATATGATATATGAACCAAGATATTTAGGGTATTAAATAAGGAGGATTTTTCAAAAAGACCAAATATTTAAAGTATAATAAGGTAAAAAATAGTTATATATTATAGGAGAGAGGCGAGCGAGATCGAGAGAGGGAGGAGAGAGGCGAGCGAGATCGAGAGAGAGTCGAGAAAGGCGAATTGTATATATATATATTTGTCAAATAATTGTATATGTGTAACTGATATACATATATATTTGTATTTCTGGCAAGCGAGATTGGGAGAGGGGGGAGAGAGGCGAGCGAGAGAGGGTAGAGAGTGGATCTGTCAAATAATTGTACATATGCAGCTGGTATACATATGTATTTGTATATCTGACAAAAGATTAGTGAGAGAGGGGAGAGCGACGAGAGAGGAAGAGAGAAGAGAGAAAATAGTAATAAAACCTTAACTGTAGCTATAAATTGTATTTATTTTTCAAACTATAGTGGTATAATGTAAATACATATCATATGTTTGCCTAGTTGTGCAATTTATCCTTAAATAAATACAATTTAACCCCTCAATTAAATTAGTTACCTATATTTACCCATAACTTAAATAATCGTAGTTATCGAATAGTCCAAATTACTCATTTAAAATTTATGAGAAGGATATTTTAGGAAAACAAGATGATATCTCAAAATATCCTAATGGGTCATTACAGATTATAATTGAAAAAAAAAATACTAAATCATGCAAAAATAAATCTAATAATTATTAGTTACACGACTAAATATTAAAAAAAATTAAAATTAGATTACGCATTTTAATTTTCTAAACGAATATAAAATTAAAGAATAAGGGTGTGTTTGGTATGGAGGAAAACATTTTTTGAAAAATATTTTTCAATTCACACAAAAAATTAAAATTTATTTTTATAAGAAATTTAAATTTTGAAAATTTTAATTTTTTACTCCACCTCGCTCCCTCCACCCTTACACCCCTGTTTCCCAACCACCCCACACACCCACGCCCCCACACCACTCCACACAAAAAAGATTAAAAAATTATTTTTGAAAAAAATTTAAATTTTGAAAAGTTCATTTTTTTACTCTACCCAACCCCCGCCACCACATCAGCCTCCCAACGCTTAAGCGGAAATGAAAGAGGAGGTTGAGGGAAGCCACTAAATTGAGGGCCGACCCCAGCCCCACAAACACACACACAAAAATTACTTAAAATTTTATTTGAAAAAAAAAATTCAAATTTAAAAATTTTTCTTTTTTATTCCCCTGCCCCCCTCACACAAACACACAAATAAAATAAAAAATATTTTTGAAAAATATTTTAAATTTATGAAAATTTTATTTCTTTACTTAATCCCCATCTCCGACTCCCTCACCCACCTTCCAAAAAAAAAATTTAAAATTTATTTTAAAAAAAAATCAAAATATTTGTAAGTTAGGTACGATCGGGTAATTCAATCAAATAGACTGAGCAATTGTCATTGTGTACTAGTAAATAGGAAAAGCGAATTGAGATTACTAATGATAGATGGGGGTTGGGGGTAGAACTTGTTCAGTGCCTCGCCCTTGTCTCCTTCGTCGTAGATTGAAAATGAAGGGAATCCTATTGAGAAAGAAGAGGCATAAACATCGCCTCTAGATCCAATCCATCTTCCTTGACCTCCCCAACACACTCTTGATACGAAAGAAACCTCCCACCATAGAGAAGAGATCGAAAGTCTGGGTCCGCTCGATCACCTTCCCTCTCACCTGAACTGGTCGAGAGAGATGAACCCGCATCACATTTTTTCAAATCGAAAAACCCAACTAGAGATGAAATTCCGAAATGGACCAACAAATAGGTAAATTTGGAAAATCGGGGCTGAGTCTAAATTTGAAAGTCAAATTTTGCATAAGAAGTTGAGTTAGGTCTCGCAGTAGGTGTCAGAACCGGGTCCTGAATCGGAGTTGATTTTCATGTTAGAAACTATTTTTTCAAAAAATTATTTTCTACTCTCTAGCAAAAAATAAAAGATATTTTCTAAAAGAATATTTTCATTTACTAACCAAACAATAGAAAATATTTTTCACTTACCAATCAAACATAAAAAACTTTGCCGTCTTCTTCATCTTCCTCTTTATTCTGCATTTTCTTCTTTCTTCTATTTTCTTTTGCTATTGCTTCATTCTTCTTCTTACTCCCTCTTATTCATTTTCTACTTCTGCTGCAACTGATGGTCCTTTTTCTTATCATAAACGTGAATCATTTTGAGCAAATTATATATTAAAAGATTTAAAATATTGAGAGGATTTAAAATATTAACAATTGGTCCATATTATATTTTTAGCGGGTCAAGTCAAGTGGGACGATCATTAGATGGTTTAAATGAATATATTTTTATTTTTAAAATATTGATTAGAAATAAAAAATTAATTAAATAGGTTGAGTGACTTTGAGAGTTCAACATTGATAGCTGAATTATTTTTGAGTTAAAAATAAAACGTGATTATATTTGTAGTAAACTAATTAATATATTATATATATTTGAAACTATCCTTCAAAATTCTAAGTCAAATTTGAAATAATATGTTTAATGATAAAAACTATGAAAAGGTATAAAAAATATTTGTAAATTATATTAAAGTAAATACTTTTATGTGTAAAATAAAATTTAAAATTATATAATATAATGTCAAAGTTAGCTTTAGCTTGATCTCAGGTTGATGCCATTTTTTGTTCGACTTTTGTTCACCCATAAATACATATAAACTTTATTTTTTAAAAGAGTAAATAAGATTCTTGTGGAACTCAAACTACCTGTTCTTCAAATACAGTAATCACTTTTTTACATTTGATAGAAAAAATGCCATAGATGAAAGATTGATTACAACAATCTCGTAGCACACTTTTTTAGTTTATATCTTTCTTCACGTTGAACTCACATGTAACTAATTAATATCACAATCACAATTGCAAGTTAGAAGCTTCATGGTAAAGACGTGAGCAATCTTGCGATTAGTATTTAGTAATTAAGGCACTGGAAGAACCCGGGGCAAGGCACCATGAGCTGCTTTGGACATCGATATCGTCTGAAATTTATACTCGGCTGATAATAATTGGCTTTCGTCAACAGTGATTGTGTTGATCAGTTGTAGCAGAATGTCCTCAAACTCATCCCCATCAGTCCACTCGCGAATTGTTGCTTTTACTAGTGTCCTGTTTTCGTTTATCAAATTCCACGCTGGGAAGTCTTTTCTTGGCATGACAAAATCTCCTTCACTAAGCTTCAAGCTGGGGCAAAAATCACCGATTCCATCGCCTAGATAAATCACTCTTTTCTTCTCTTCATTAGGCATTGAGGCTTGTATTCTATCAATGATCATACCCTGCATTAAACAAAACCACAATTCGGAAAACTAATTCAATAATATTTAAGTCTAATTTGATACCAATTACTCTGAACTCATGGATTCTTTAGAAATACGATGATGTATATACCTTGCACATGTTGGGAGGGCAGAGATTGCAGCCATGAGGAGATGTTTGAAAATCAACATAAGGGAGGATTTGAAGCCTGCCTTCCCCATCGACGTAGCCTGGATTCGTGTTGATTTCAGAGAAGCAATCTCTTATTCCGAGATGTTTCAAGATTATTTCAATGAAGAATACATTTGCATCGCTTAATACTCTTAAATCACACCTGAATTAACACACATTGGATTAGTTTAAACTCTTGAAAAATTCTCTGATTTAATGAAAACAGAAGTACAAAATTTGCAGCATGATGTGCGAAAGGCTAGGTGAAATTGCGAGATACGTACCCTAATGCATGAGCTGATTTAATGGCCGGGACAATCCTGGGGTGTATGAGAACCCGTTTGAGTACCTCTTCAATGTCTTGAATAGTTTTGCCTCTTGCATGAAACTCCTTCATCATTCTATCCTGTTATTTGAAACAGAGTGGAAATTGTCAGCCTCTATAACATGAGACAGAAAACATCCATACATAAAAGTAGAGTACAAAAAAAGGGTATAACATGAAGATAAGAAGAAAACTCACCATGAGAGAATTCCACGGCATAGTTGGGAGAAGTTGATTGAACAAATCAGTAGCGCCTAACTCATCCACCACCCAATTATCACTATCGACATCGATAATCGTCTTGTCGAAGTCAAAAACAACTATAATTCCAGACATTTTTTTGAGTAACTTCTCTAGGGGTTAGAGACTATAGTTACTTTTGTTTCTTCTTCTTTTGGGATTTGTTTGGTTTTGTGAACACAGACTGAAGAGGGAGGTTTTATAGGGAGGGGAAAGAGGGAATTGGAGGAAAAAAAAAGAAAAGATGCCAAGAGAATATTACATAAGTTAGTGGTAAGTTAACGCAATGCCACTCAGTGGTTCGTTTATGGTACAAATAATTTTGCATTTATTAGTTGGGATGTCTTATGGATTATAAGTAATTAAATTGATTTTTTTATTTTTGTTTGTTCATAATAGATTAAACTATTGCATCAAATTAATAACATTTATTTAGTTTTGTTTATATAAATATTGTATTTATTTTAATGGTAAGTACTATTAATTATATATAATTTTTAAATTGACACAACATACTAAACTGGTTATAATAAATATGTTTTGTGTATTAAAAGATTGAAATCATATATGTATTGTTTTAGTTTGATTTTGATTTGATTTGTTTGAAATCATACAGGTATTGTTTTGATTTGATTTGTTTGAAATCATACAGGTATTGTTTTGATTTGATTTTGATTTAATTTGATTTTTTTTCTATCAAATACCAAATCAAAGTAATAATAATCAGTTTACTTTTTCCAACATCAAATCAATCAAACTAAATCACAAAATACATTATTTATTGGTTTAACTTGATTCTTCAATTTGGTTTGACTTTAATAATTCACCTGGTGCACCCCTATATGTAAGGGAACATCTGTGCATGCAAAAACAACAAATTTGCATAATAATAATTGGAGATTGTATGAATTTTACACTCGACTGATAATAATTGGCTTTCTTCAATGGTGATTGTGTTGATTAGTTGTAGTAGAATGTGCGTAAGCTCTTACCCGTCAATCCACTCGTGGACAACTGCTTTTACTAGTGTCCTATTTTCGTTTATCAAATTCCACGCTGAAAAATCTTTTCTTGGCATGACAAAATCTCCTTCACTAAGCTTCAAACAGGGGCAGAGATCGCCGATTCCATCACCTAGATAAATCACTCTTTTCTTCACTTCGTTAGCCAAGGAGGCTTGTATTCTTTCTATTATCATACCTTACAATAAATAGAATATCAATTAGGAAACTAATTCAAGAATTAGCTAATTTCATAGCTAATTGCAGCAGCCATGAGGAGATGTTTGAAAATCAACGTAAGGGAGGATTCGAAGCCTGCCTTCCTCATCTACATAGCCTGGATTCGTGTTGATTTCAAAGAAGCAATCCCTAATTCTGAGATGTTTCAAGATTGTTTCAATGGAGAATACGTTTGCATCACTTACTACTCTCAAATCACACCTGAATTAACACACATTGAATTAGTTTAAACCCTTGAAAAATTCTCTGACAGAATATGAATATGACAGAATATTCCATGCAGTTCTCCGCAATCCTTCTCGGAATTACGTAGAAGAACAAATCTACATTTATGTGATGCAATATAGGAATAACCTATTGTCATTACGTAAATGTTGCATTCTATTGTCATTATTAGTAATAACCTAATTCTAAATTGGTATTTATTAAATTTACTCATCGTAATTTTAGCAAACTATAACTATTTTGACTTATTATATTTCAAGTATTTTCTCTTTTAAAAATCTCCTTTCTCGTATGCTGTCATAACAGGAATGTCCTTGAATTTTTCGATATCATAATTAGCTTCTTGGCCTTCAATTTCCGTTGTATCCTTCTTCTCCATTGTAGTTGTATTATTATTATGGTCACAAACCCTATTGATGATAGAGTCCCACTCATCTTGATCTTTATTATTATTATTATTTTGATCACAAACCATATTGATGATAGAGTCCCACTCATCTTGATCTTCATTATTATTATTTTGATCACAAACCGTATTGATGATAGAGTCCCACTCATCTTGATCTTCATTATTGTTATTTTGATCACAAATCGAGTCCCACTCATCTTGATTTTCATTATTTTTCTCCATTGTAGTGGGTGTAAATAGCATAGCATCAATAACAGCCGTGACATCACTATCTTGTATCTCCACCGCATTCACTTGCTCTTTATTGGTCTTCTTTTTTATTTGACAAACTACAAAATCTTCTTTACGGATATGACTGTTTTCCCTAAAGAAATCATCGGCGACGTTATACTCTTTCATTAATCAAGTTTTATTTTGTCCGTCTTCCTTGGTTATAAACGTTAAACTTCTTCTGTATCCTACTACAGTGCCGTTACGATTATTCCTTATACGATGTTCACCCGTTTGCCCTTTCCATGTCCCCTTAGCACAAGTTCGAGAAAACCTTGTATATCCACTCTTTCACTTCGTCATTGGAGTGATAAAGTAACGAACCTTCTCCTCCGAATCCGCTCCAAATATCTCCCATGGTTGGTTGATCTCCATAGATATCCGCAAACTGGATACGACGTTGTTGACTCAAAGATAATTCACCCTTGAAGAATCTCTCAAGACACTTGATTACCTCCTCATCGGTAGGACGAAAATGTACTCCCATTACACCCGACATTACGATCCACAATTAATTAACCCTAAACGTAACAAGGTAATTATGTAATGGTGCTTCTTGGAATTATCTTTGAATTAAAGGTTAGTTTTGTCATTCCAAACTAGTGTGTGTTATATGAATTAATTTTTAATATTCTTCAATCTTAAATAATTAACTTTTACAAATTTAGAATTTTTTTCCAGTGATTTTTACACATTTTTTTTATTTTTGTAATTTTACTAGCAATTTTGTCATTTTGATTATCACTTTTTACCATTAAAAGATTTTGCCTTTCTTTTGATTTTAAAATTTTCGTTGATTACTTTAATTCAATTTTAGTTCATATCAGTCAATTTTAGTTTAATTCAATTTTGTCTTTATTTCATCTAACTTTTGGAGTCAGACTTTAGATTTGCTTTTCTTTTGATTTGAAGTAGCATGGACCTGTCATTGGCACAATTGAATAAAGATTTCATAGACTAGAATTGATTAGTTTGTTTTGAATATTATTTTGGGCTAGTTTCTTTCATACTGATCTTATTGATTTGATTTGACCATCTATAATTGAGATTGTCCATCGTCTTTTATCATCTTTATTCTTTCGCTGATATGTTAAGATATGATTAAATGAATGTGATGAGACCAAGTGGTTTGCTTTGGGACCAACAACAGTCTTTGAGTGTGGACCACGTCTAAGATACCCTCTCGGGGCGTGACACTAAACCTCACATAATCCAAATTTCATTCAAGTCTAGCTTAGTTTAAAAATTTTGAAGTCACTACTCAAAAGTTGTTTTTGTCCAAATTCCTTTCCTATTGACCTACCCATAACGACGGGGTCAAATCATTACAAAGAGTCGCTGGGATTAATTGAGTTTGCAATAGGTTATATTTTTAAGTTTCGAGTTGAAGTCGGGTTTTAAATTAGGTGTTGAGTTTGGATCTTTAATTGATCGTCAGGATCGAGCATGAATTTGAAAGTCGAGTTTTAGGTCGGGTCCCAATTCAAAAGTTGAGGCTTAAATTTAGAGTCAGGATCGAATCTTAATTTCGAAATCATGTCGTGGAATATAAGTCGAAGTAGGGTGTCAAGATTGAGTCACGAGTGGGGTTTCAGGGTTAAGTCTCGATTCAAAAATCAAATTTCGTATTGGTGTTAGAGTTGACCGTGTCATGTCCTAATTTTAGAGTCGTGGTCAGGTCCCTGAGAGTATCAAGATACGATCCTAGTTCAAATATCAAGTTTTAGATTGGGATCGAGTTTAGGTCACTAGTAGGTGTCGGGGTCAAAGTTGTATCCAAGGTTAGATGTCGGGGTTGGATCTCAAGTTGAATGTTGGGAGTTGGTGTGAGGTATTAGATTGGGTCTCGAGGTATTATTTCTTATTGGTTGTCGTGTTGTGTCCCAGTTTTGATGTCAGAGTTGAGTCTTAGTTTGAATATTGTGTTTCGAGTAAAAAATTGGATCAAAATCAAATTCATGATAATCTCTGTCCGCTTTTTTGTGTGTTTGTGAAGAAGATAAATAAGAATATAATAGATGAAAAAATATTATCATAAAGCATAATACTAAAAACTACTAGAAACAAATGGCTATTTTATATGGTTATCATGACATATTGATGGTTGAGTATGAACATGTTTTTCTGTACTAATATCCAGAGAAAACTTTCCTTTTGAGATATTATGTAACATTATATTGTCATGAAATTTTCAGATACGATGTCACTATAAAAAGGTTTGATTGTATTAGATAAGATTATCAAAATGAGCCCAAATATAAGTAACTTGCTTAATCCATTCAAAATTTTATCGGCTGGGCTTAAGATATTTTGAATTAGGTTCAATCTCAACTCATTGAAGCCTTAATTCACTTTGAAAAAAATCTTCAATTGAGCTCAATTTAATCTTCAATTTCAACCTGTTCTAAAGATTTTTACTTGCATTGTTGTAATGTATGTTTTCTATCTAATTTATGTTTTCTATGATTTATCTATTTATTTGTAACTTTTAATTTTTATCTTTTTGAGTTGAAATTCAAATTTTGGTTATAAAAAGTAAATAATAATATATTAAAATTATTGAGATTGAGCGGGTCATAACTCAACCCAAATTTTAACCCATTTGATCATAACCCATTTGAACCCAAAGTGAATTTAGGCGGATCATACCTCAACCCATTTCTATTTCAATCCATTTTTAACATTTTCAATTTCAACCCAATCCGTCCGTTTGACACCCCTAATATTAGCTATGGCAGTGTTAACTCGTTCGGTTCATTGCAGCAAGTGTTTCACAGTTGGAATTTGTGAATTCGAAACAAATTAGCGCAACTTACTGTATTGGTTCTTTTATCGCATTTGTCAAGTCAAAATAACTATTTGGGTGATGTTTAACTTCTTCATCTTTTTGGTAAACTATTTATACAAATATATAATTTACTAATTTGTGCCTTAAATATTTTTCTAATTCTATTATTTGAGGTGTTTTTTTAACAAATAATAGAAAATACGATATGATTAACGACACTGAAATATTCAACAAAAAATAATAATAAAATTACATAAAATAAATATTACAAATAAATAAGTCTAATGAAAAATGATCATGTCACACCTCAAAAATGAACGTGATGACACTTGCTCAATCTTACTAGAAAAAGTCAGCTTAAATCCAATTCCTATACTCACTTGGTTTGCTTCTTTCTTGATCCTCAACTTATTTTGAATATTAACCGTACGATGGTTACATATCTTTTCCTTTATGATACAAATAACTTTTCATTTATTAGTTGGGATGTCTTAGGAATATTTCAGGGGAATGCACTTCTCCACCAATTACGATTCAACCAAATTCCATATAGGAAATACAATAGGAGAACAAATCTACATTCATCATAAATTAAAATGACAGTTTCACTAATTTATTCCTTTAAGTTTTTTTAAAATAAATAAAAATGATAGTAAATCTTGATTCATAAGTAAAAATGATAGCTTTACCAATTTATCTCTTTAATTTTTTATTTTTTATTTTTTTGAAATTTTTATAAATTTGTTTACACTGTCAAAAAGGAATTAATCATAAGGTTAAAAAAAAACATTTAAAAAAATCTTCCTTAGTTTTGTAAATTAATACTTCATCTATCTCATTTTATGTAGCATCCTTTCCTTTTTGGTCCGTCCCAAAAAGAATGTCATCTTATTCTAATTGGAAATAATTTAACCTTAAAATTTCCTCTTTACCTTAATGAAATGATTCTTAGCCACACAAATATCTCAAAATGATTTTATACTACAAGTTTCAAAAGTCTTCCTTTTTTTCTTAAACACCATGTCAAGTCAAAGAGTGTCACATAAAATTAATTTAAGACATTTACTTTTAATAAAATCATGTAAACAGCTAATATGAAATGAAAAAATTAAGGAGATGGGAAGGAAAATGATTGTCGTCCATAGGTAAGAAAACCTCCTCATCAAACTAATTCTCTCATGTATAATATTTTTGTAAAAAGAAATCTGTAGCATACAAGTTAAACAACCAAATTTTCTTCCCCACATCCTCTCTCTTCCACTTTTTTTCTTCTTGGATCTTGTCCATCATTTTAAATTTTTTTCAACTTAAACAAGGAAAAAAAAAGAGAAAAATAATAATGATATTCGTATAGAAATAATTAGTCCAATAGAGATGATTTAATTAAATAATGATGTACATATAAAATATTTTTCTTTTGTGTGTATTCAAAGTTCAAAAAAAAAAAACCTTTTTCTCATATTCTAATCCCCACCCTACCACGATAATAATACAAATTAAAAATGAATTGAAAATTCTGATGAAAAATGAATTGAAAAAGTATTGAAAAATGAATTGAAAATTTTGATGTAGTACTCCCTCCATCCAACTTTACTTGGCCCCTATTGACTTGGCACAAGGATTAAGAAGTAGTAAATGATAGGAGTAATTTTACCAAATCATCCTTTGAATATAATTAATGCAATGTATTAAAAAATTTAATAAGGAAATAACTATAATTAATGACAAGGATAAATTAGGAACTAAGTGTAAAATTATCTCTTGATTTCATAAACTGGACA
>JBCEWC010014157.1:0-14566 GCA_038996855.1 Solanum aculeatissimum
TAAAGCATGCTCTAATTATCAAGTGGAATGGTGCATCTTGGTAAGCGTAAAGCTTATTTGACTTGCAATCTAGACACCAGAAAACGTCATGCATTTAATATTGAATATTATCACTGGACAAATTGACATAAAAATATTTGAAGGATTCAAAATGCATGAAGCATATACAAATTCTTCAAAAACTTTTTTATAATCCTCATATTGATTAAAATTAATCAAGAACCTTTCATATGGTTATGCAAGTTGATAACTTGAATTGAAACTCTTGAAGAGTTTTCAAAAGGCAATGGATTGTATGCTTAAAGAAGTTGAAGTGAGGAACTTGCAAAACTCTTTGATCCTAAATGGAGGATTCATAAAAGGAGATAGAACAAAGCACACTTCACCAAAACTTTTCTACACACATGAGTTCCAAAAGAATGGTGATATAGATGTGCAACAAATTCGTTCGAGTGACAATTTGGTTGATTTGTTCACCAAATCTATACCAATGGCAACTTTCAAGAAGATGACACATAATATTGGGATGCGAAGATTTAAGTCTTTGAATTGATGTTTTGATTAGGGGGAGTTAATATGTGATGTACTCTTTTTTCTTTACAATGTTTTGTCCCATTGGGTTTTCCTTGTAAGATTTTTAATGAGGCATCCAAAATGTGTATTATTAGATATGTGTACTCTTTTTCCTTCAATAGAATTTTTTCCCACTGGATTTTATCTAGTAAGGTTTTAACGAGGCACATAATCTAGCAAATAGACATTCAAGGAGGAGTGTTATAAACATATTTAATTTTTAGTGAATGTCTATTATTTGGTTTTCTTTAATAGTTAGGAATCCTATTTGAATACCAAGTCAGTTTCTTACTTGGAAACCAAATCAATTTTTTTCTTATAAATATACTGGTTTCCTTCATTGTAAAATACATCTGAATATACCTAAATATTATTCAAGAGCAATAAGAAATCTTCTCTCTACTTTTTCTTCTTCATACTTTATAATTTTATAACATATTTCTTTAATTATTTTTAAGAACTTTTAAGTAAATTGAACACGAAAAAAATTAAAAAAGTTTTTTTCGTTTATACTAAACACACTCTACATGTAAATCTCAAGGCAGGTTTGGCCATATAAGTTAAAATTATGATATAATCATATGAGATGAAGTTGAAGTTTTTTCTTGGACATACAATTTAGATTTAAAGTTATATTTTTCTCATAGACATAATAATTATGCAAGCTGTGAAACTATAACAATTGCTCAATATTTTTATACAATATTACTTAATAAGAAAAAGTTCATAATAAAAATATGATACACTACCACAAATCTATTCTAAAACAATATAACATTTATTGATCGAATTATAATATGAAAAAGGGTAAAATTAAACATGAATTGTAATTATATCATCATGTTCATATTTCATCATTCCTTGAATGTTGCGTTAAGCCTCCAAATTGGGATTCAGAATCTATTTGAGCCCAAAAAAGATAAAATTGATTCAAGTAACGTCACATCCCACGAAGGTACCCTTGGGCTGGCCGGCACTTGAAGAACCATTGTTGATTTCCCAAGAGAACCACTTGGTCTCAACGTTACATCATACTCAACACCGGAAGAGTACTCAAATAAAAGTCAAGAAATAAATCAATTGACTAAATCCTCTCATAAATAAATTTTTCTAACGAACTAAGTTTGGAAAATACATAACAGTCAAAAACCCCTACTCAATGTCTATGAAGCCTCTATCTGACAATCTAGAAGGTAACATGACAGGTCATGGCTACCCAACTCAAAAATAAAAGTACTAAACTCAAACAAGAAAGATAAATGAGGTATCCTCCAAATGTAGGGGAGAACTCACCAATCAGCTGAATATGATAAGATCCTCAACGAAGCACCTATTGATAATCTCGAATACCTGTGTCAGCATCATAAAATGATGTAGTCCAAATGGACGTCAGTACATGGAATATACTAGTATGTAAAATGGCTGAAAAGGAAAGGACAAATCAAAGATATTCAACTCAAGTAAATCATCTCAAAATCAACTCAACTCAGTAAAGGATGCAAGTTTAAGAACAAAGTTGTGCTTTGAAAATAGACTCCATAATATGCAACTCAATCAAATCATTTACATTTTTATAGTAAAATAATGGTCTTCAAAAGATACTCTAGTATGAAATTAAGTCAAATCAGTTATGCAATATTAGGACTTTCTCTAATCGACAACATCCCATCACCCTCGTTGGTGATGCACAACGATCGCGATGTCATTGCTCGCCCATCCATTACTTGGAAAGGTAAGGACGCTCAACTATATATCATGGATCCATCATCCCAGTCCATTGTTTTGGGACAGGAGTTGCCAGAGTTAACTGCACAACTATCCTACGCGGGCAACGTAGTTTTGGGGCTTTGAGCCATCAAATACTCTACCCAACTCGATGCTCAATACTACTCCCAAAACATGTTTCATTGGACCTTGATTTAAACATCAAACTCATCTTAAACATCATCATCATCTTTTTCCATCAATAAATATGTTTTGAAATCATTTACATCATCATCAAAATACTTTTTCAAAACATTAAATGTTTTCTTTAAAACTATGCTTAAAATACTATCTGTGTTAAACATGCTCAACTATGACCATCAATCTTAGTTCAAAATAATACATAAAATTAAATAAAATCCTCAATTAAGATTCCTGTGAATAAAGAAATGAATATGCATCCAACCAAATACTCAACTTCAAGAGCATCATCAAGACATTTTTGTATACAGGAAACTTATTAAGACAATAGAAAACTTAGAAATTTAATTTAAGATTTTAGGGTAAAACTCCCTTGAACTCAATTTCAAAAATCAACATGTGGGGTGTGTGGATGAACTCAATCCAACGTTATGAGTAACATTACACACCTGGAAATTTAGATTTTTTAAGGACACACTTGATTCTCTTGAAACCCTAGATTTTCCCTTCTTGGAACCTTATTTAAAGTCTTGGAATAGGTTTTGAGCGTAAATAGACTGATTAGTTATGTTTAGGTGCTAATATAGGTGTAAAAACTTCAGGTTTAGACTTTAAAAGGGTGGGAAAAGACCAAAATAGTCATTCCTAAAATGCTATGAAAGTTGTCCACGGGCCCATCTACGGCCCGTAGAAGATTTCACAGCCCGTAGGAATCCGTCCGTAAACTTTGTGACAAATTTCAGAGTTACTGGATCGATCCACGAGCCCAATCTACAATCCATAGAAGTTTCTATGATCCGTAGATGGATCCATGAAGTCTGAGACTCAAAATTGTTTTTTCAGGACTTTTTCCATGAGTGAACAGTATGAGTTGTACTTTAATCTACGACCCGTAATAGGTTTCGTATGTCCAATTTTGTTCTGGCAGTCTTTAGTAAAACAACCATAACTTTTGACTCCGAACTTCAAATGAGGTGAAATCAGCTGTGTTGAAAAGCTAATTCAAAGAGATTTCATTTGGTAGGTCATGAGACATCTAATTCTATTTGTGCTAAGAGTTCTGGACATTTAAAGTTGACCCTTGCATAATCTAATGCAAAAAACTCAATCGATAGGAAAGTTTTGAACTCAACTAAGTGTTAGGGGTCTCTTATGAACCTAATCCACTTCTAATACTCTTCACACATATAGGAATGAGCCTTAAAATATAGGTACATGCAAGGCATCACTAGGTTAAGCTTATATACTTATGACGGAAAAAAAATTCAGATTGTGTGAATAGAGATTTAGGGTATTACAAGTAAGTCATATATTAAAATGTAACTAAATTAGATTTAGTGAAACGTTTTTGTTTTATCAAAACTTTCAAACTACAAATGTTGAATCTGTTAACTTTTATTTTGATGTAATATAATTTTTTTTCACTTTATAAAACAGAAACTTTTCTTTCACTTTACAAAAATAATTATTTTACCGAGACTTTTCACTTTCTTCTTCATATTTCACATTCCCCTGCATTGGCCCCCCTACTCGACAGCTCAATAATTTGATCCCCTGTTAAAAATTTTGAAAGTTCTCTAGCCACGATTTGAAGATTTGATGGCCCATAGCAATTTCAGAAGTGAAATGCACAACAAATCATTACTCAATTCAAAATATTATTATTATTATTATAAAAATTTACATTACATATTACCCTTTATCTTAACACCATTTCTATTCTACTTGGTACTAAATAATAAACGTGGAGTTGAATTGACGGGTTAGGCTGATCAGTGTAGAGGGAGCAAGTGTAAAATATGAAGAAGAAAGTGAAAAAGTTTGGTATAATAGTTTTTTTCTTATAAAGTGGAAGATTTGAAAATCTTCTGCTTTAGAAAGTCGAAGAAATATTTCCACTTTATAAATAGAAGAATTCCTTCCATTTTATAAAGTGGAAGAAACACTTTCGTTTTATATCAAAACATTTTCATTAACAGATCTAATTTTGGTCATATGAAAATTTGACAATATCAAAAAAAAAAAGTATCACTAAACCTTATTTTGGTATATTCTAAAAATATGGCTTACTTATGTTAATTTTATCTTTTTATGGCATAAATAATTTTCAAACTCTCCAAATTATAGGGAGGGTGGGTATAATGACTTCGAAGGTCTTTTTTGCATTTTTGATAAAATTATCTTTTTGCCCTTCTTGAAAGTTGTCTTAGATCATTTTTTGTTGAGTATAAAAGTCGAATTTTGAAAATCATGTAATAAGTTGGAATTTTGCTAAATAAAGAGTTTTTAAAGTTGAAAATTTTGAGTTTTGTGATCATCTTGAGTTTCGAGTGTCAGAATTCGATTTTGTCGATTCCATTAGCTCCAAAATGCTGAAATTTGGTCTAGGAAAACTTGAAGAACTGAATTCAGAGTTAAAACGAAGATTTTGAACTCAAAGTTGCATTTTCAGTTGATTTTGGATCATAGGTTTGACTTTGACCAATATTCGGAGTTCGGAAGCTCGATTGAAATTTCAATAGTTTCAGTGATTTCGGGTGGTGAAACTAATGCTAAAAATGATTTTGTTGTAATTTTTAGAGATTCAGAGATTATTTTGAGTATTTGAGTCATAAACTAGTTTAAATGATCTTTCTCGGGTCCTGGGGCAAGGAGGTTCCGAATTTGAATTCTGACGATTCTATTGAGTCCGGAATGTCATTTCTGATAGGGTTCCATATTTGATTTGTCATTTCGGTGTTCCGAACGAATCATGAGGGTCCTTTTCGTGATCGTCTTGTGTTATGTGTTGCTGGTGTGAATAGTATCTGGTGCAGGTGAATTTAACTCTCCGCATTTGTGGATGTGGGTTCGCATTCGCAGAGTATACTCGCCCAGACCTCTATATTTGTGGAGGCGAAGCCTGCGTTCATGGAGCTCGCGCAAATGACCCTCTACATTCGCAGAAGGTTCCCCATGTTCGCGGAGCACTAGACCCTCCTAGCTTCCGTTTTCAAATGATTTTTCAAGGTTTTCAAGGTTTTCAAGGCAAATCTATTAGGTAACTCTTTCTAACCTATTTCTTAAATTTCAATTGATTAAATTATGTTTTAACTTAAAATTTGGGAGGTTTACTTAACAAATTTGGAGATTTTTTGAACTTTGATTTCTTATGATAATTTGATGATTTCTACCTAATTTTAACTCCGTTTTCAAAACAATTTTCATCGTTGAACTCCTTATTACTTGGAGAACATTTTCATGTATTAAATTTTAGTTTTCAACTATTTTTTTGACATGAGATTTTTTATCATTTAACCTTTTTCACCTGAATTGATTGATTTTAATGTCATTAGATTCGTTATGTGATTGTGATGCTATATTTGAACAGATTTTGGTGACTAAGAGTATCGTAGAAAGGGGAAAGCTTTGGATTTGACTTGATTCGAGACTTTATCTAAGGCAAGTGGATTTCTAACCTTTTGTTAAGTATGAATGAACCTTCTATACTCCTATGTGAATGAAATTAAGTACTTTGGGGTAGAACTGTATCATCGTAGGCTTTGATCATGAGATCTCAGATTGAGTAATTGTTCATATGGTGATATCTTGACTTGCAAAATTAATTATGAATTCATGATATATGATCTTGAGAATCATTTGATATTGATATTGAGATGACACTTATATTGAGATATGATTGATATTGAGATTATAATGATTTTGAGGCACTAATGATATTGATATATTGATGATATTGAGACCTTGATAATATTGATATTATGATAATATTGAATTCATTATGATATTAATACTTGACATAATTGAGATCATGCACATTGCATTTCTAGTATTTGTGCATTGATACTAGTAATGGCTACTACCGATGGATGAGTAAGGTAACATGTGGATTGGTGGTTGATCTCTCTACTGATTGATATTTAGTCGAGTTTTCTGTCGGTGAACGGAGATAATATGTCAACTAATTATTTTGTGGCCAAGGTCATTTCCGATCGAGTGAGCATTGATCGAGGTCATTGCTAGCAATGTTCACGAATACATGGTCCTTGCGTTCCCCCTATGGGTTTCAGTCTGAGTTTATCAACTGATGTATATCGTATGAAAGACATGCATCATGATTATTTGATATTGCTATTGCAATGCATTACTTACGTCTCATGGCATCCACTTCATCTCATATCATTCCTGCTTTGATATTATTATATGTATGGCTTATGCGATTGGATATCTATTGTACCTTTTGACTTATGTATCAGTTGGATATTCTGAGATATGATGCTAGGTAATAAATTTATATTTATATTCTGTGATTGTATATATTATATACATTGTGCTGTGACTTTTCTGAGTGCAGGCGTGTAGTTCGGTGGTATGTGGTTAGGTGTTAAGGAGTACTTGTGTTCTTCTTTGCTTTACTTTAGATCAGTTCCATTTGTTGAGTACCTTGTTGTTTGGTGCTCACCCCCTTACTATATTTTTATAGGTTTCAAGCCCGGTCTCTCTTGCTAGATATTCTTCATTACAGTATCGAGCTTCTGGATCATTCGTGAGGTAGTTGCTTATATCTTCAGCAGGCCTTCGAGGATTTTATTTTATGTTTTCGTTTGATTTGAGAACTAGATATTAAGACTTGTAATTTATTGAGAATTCTATATTTAAAGGCTTGTACATATGACACCAGTTCTGGGATAGTTATAATTTTTAATTTCTTTTGCTTATCTATCATATTAGACTATTTTATCTTCTTCTTTCATTATTATGTTGAGTTGTTTAGATTTTGGGTTGACTCATCTTGGTGGGTTAGGTGAGTGCTATCACACCCGTATTTCAAGTCATGATAGTTTGGCATCAGAGCCCCAGGTTCATAAGTCTCACATGTGTACAAGCCTAGTCTAGTAAGGTCTTGAGGATCAATGCGGAGACGTCTGTTACTTATCCTTGAGAGGTTATGAAGATTGTTAGGAAACTATTGCTTCTTTCTACTCAATTCATGCGTGGATTTTGTTTAAATGATTATTGATTGTGTGTCCTTTTTTAATATGGAGAGGACTAGAGTTATATCAGCTACAAGACGAGGGGAGGCAACCTCTGAGATTGCTATTGAGTCCCTAACTATGGGTAGGAATCGAGCCAGAGGTCGGGGCCCAGAAACAACATCGGCTAAAGATTATGAGTGGGGTATCTCCCTCGAGCCAATGATGAATCCTACAGAGAAGCAGGTTCCTCATGATTACATTATAGGACCACTACTTCAGGGTACTCTTCTAAGAGTTTTGAGTGTACTTGAGACCATGGGGCAGACAACCTAGTTGATACGTCTGGTACTTCACTGATATGGGTCGGGGTTCAGCCTCAGGACCAACAACAGACCCCCATGGCCCAAGTATAGGTGGAGCATCTACTAGCAGCTCCTATTATTGAGATCCCACCAGCAATTGCCCTTACTGATGATGAGCAATGCAGATATGAGAGGTTTAGGAAGATAGCTCCACCTCAGCTTCAAGGTGGGAAGACCGAGGATGAATACAAGTTTTGGACTACTTGTTGGGAGTTACTTGATATTGTGGTATTGACAGAGACTTATGGTGTGTGATATGTTACCCTCCAGCTCCGTGAGCCAGCCAAGTAGTGGTGGAGGACTTATTCAGGATATCTTCCAGTTAGGTCTCCCCCGAAGACTTGGGAGGCATCCTCTAGTTACTTTTATGACATATTTATTCCTTGGAGTGTCCATGAGGAGAGCCATCTGAAGTTCGAGAGTTTGAGACAGCGTACTATGACTATTTCAAAGTATGAGGTTCGTTTTTGTTAGTTGGCCCGACATGCTACTGCTATTCTTCCTACTAAGGCGAAGAAAGTTTATTAGTTTGTGAGAGGATTGGTGTATTCTATTAGACAGATAATATTTTGGGTATCTAGAGATGGAGCATCATTTGAGTCAGTTGTTAGTGTAGCCAAAGAGGCAGCGCTGATGCAAAAAGAGGAGTTTGGGGACCCCAAAAGGGTCCATACAACGGGACAATACTCGGGTGCCTCCTCAGGAGGCAGAGGTATATCCAAAGCAGGTGCTTCATTTCAGCATTGTGGGGTTCATGCAACCTTACCAATTTCAGAGTCCTCATGATTCTTATAGCTCAGGAAAACGTTCATCTGTTTTCCAACAGAGGCCTACGAGTCGGGGTGGCTACAGTATCCGTCATGCTCCATCACAGCAGTTGTCCATCTCTAGATCTTGTTTTGGGTATGGATATCCTGATCATACAATCCGGTAATGCCCCATGTAGACTCATTCTGAGTCCCACCATTCTTATTTCGCAGCACCGGTCAGATATCCAGCACTGCCAGTTAGAGGTTCAGCCCCGTAGACTAGGGGTCGGGGTAGAGGTGAGGCTGATAAAGGTAGACGCACCATAGGTAGAGTAGAAAGTGATATTTCCATATATTTTAGTGGTAGAGGGGCAGCTTCTACTAGTGGAGGATGGGAGGCCATTGTTATGCTTTCCCAAGTAGACCAGAGGTTGAGGCCTCTAATGTTGTTATCACAGGTATTGTTCCAGTTCGCCATCACCCTACATCTGTGTTATTTGATTCTGGCTCTACTTATTCCTATGTGTATGCATACTTCTTCTTGGGATTTGACTTTCCTTGTGATACTATGTTTGTGCTTGTCCATGTTTCAACCCCAATAGGTGAGCCCTTTGCAGGATCGAGTGTACCAATCCTGTCTTGTGACTTTATCAGGTTATGAGACTTGAGTTAATATGATCATTCTTAATATGGTCGATTTTAATGTTATATTGGAGATGGATTGGATTTCTCCACATTGGGCTATTCTTGATTGTTATGCTAAGACTATGACTTTGGCCATTCCGAGTAAATCGGGTATCGTATGGCAAGGTTCGAGTGGATCCTATCCCAACAAAGTTATATGATATATTCGGGCACGAAAGTTAGTGGATCAGGGTTATCTTGCTTATTTGACCTTTATTCATGATACCGATGTTGAACCACCACCGATGGAGTCTATTCCTATTGTTCGGGAGTTTGTAGATGTATTTTCTTCAGACCTTCTTAGAGTCCCTCCTGACAGGGATATTGATTTTTCTATTGATCTTGAGCTTGAAACTAAGCCTATTTCCATTCCTACTTATCGTATGGAATCGTATGGCAAGGTTCGAGTGGATCCTATCCCAACAAAGTTATATGATATATTCGGGCACGAAAGTTAGTGGATCAGGGTTATCTTGCTTATTTGACCTTTATTCATGATACCGATGTTGAACCACCACCGATGGAGTCTATTCCTATTGTTCGGGAGTTTGTAGATGTATTTTCTTCAGACCTTCTTAGAGTCCCTCCTGACAGGGATATTGATTTTGCTATTGATCTTGAGCTTGACACTACGCCTATTTCCATTCCTAC
The DNA here is from genome assembly GCA_038996855.1 of Solanum aculeatissimum. Lineage (NCBI taxonomy): Eukaryota > Viridiplantae > Streptophyta > Magnoliopsida > Solanales > Solanaceae > Solanum > Solanum aculeatissimum. The sequence goes on from JBCEWC010014157.1 coordinate 9,901, forward strand.
TTATCGTATGGCTCCGGTTGAGTTGAAGGAGATGAAGGAGCAGCTCCAGGATCTCTTGAGTAAAGGGTTCATATTTCCTAGTGTATCTCCTTGGGGTGCTCCTGTCTTGTTCGTGAAGAATAGGTCTATGAGAATGTGTATTGACTATAGATAGTTGAACAAAGTCACAGCCAAGAACAAGTATCCTCTCCCTAGAATTAATGATCTATTTGATCAGCTCCAGGGTGCTGCTGTGTTTTCCAAGATTGATTTGAGATTGGGATATCACCAACTGAGGATTAGGGCTGAGTATATCCCTAAGATAGTTTTCCGAATGAGATATGGACATTATGAGTTCCTTGTTATATCATTTGGGTTGACTAATGTCCCAACCACATTTATGGAGCTTATGAATGGTGTATTCAGACTATATCTAAATTTTTTTGTTATTGTCTTCATTGATGATATATTGGTCTACTCCAAGACCAAAGCGGATCATGAGCAGCGTTAGAAGATTGTCCTTCAGCGGCTTAGAGAGGAAAGATTGTATGTAAAGTTTTCCAAGTGTGAGTTCTGGCTGAGTTCAGTGGTATTTATGGGTCATATTGTGTCTAGAGAGGGTATTTGTATCACGACCCGAACCTAGGGCGTAGGTGTGACACTCGAATGAGAACTCGAAGGTCCCAAACAAGCCTCTTAAATCATACATGCACTTCATAGGTTCAAATAATGAATGATAGATGAGTGACAATATGAAATAGGGAATGGGACTAAGGGACAAATCATAGCTAAAAATGGAAGCTCAACTTAATAGTGCAAGACATAATCAAAGAGAAGTACAAGTCTAGACCCCTCAATACAAAGTCATAGAAGAAAATACATAATGTGTCTGAAATATCAAAAGTAAATCTAGAAAATAAGAGTTCTGTTCCCGGTGGATGGGAACTCACAAAAAGCTCAAAGTCTTCACGATCAATCTAGCCACGAGGAAGAGGATAAGCTCAAAGTCTTTACAAATCTATTTTTAAAAAATGTAACATTTATTGATCGAATTTTAATTAAAAAAAAGAAGATAAAACTAAACATGAATTGTAACTTATATCCTCGTGTTCATAGTTCATTAATATTTCATCAAGTCTTTTGTGTTCTCGCAAAAATATATAAATATAAGATGATGAATTTTTTTTATATAAAATATAAACTCATGAGTCAATTAATTTTTAAATCAAACTCTTGAAGAATTTAAAATTTAATTTAAAATTCTGAAATAAACTTACATGCTTACTTAGTAAATAATTCAAAATATTTGAGGTGATTAAACAAGGAAAAGAATATGGAGAACATGAGGGCATCAACCAGGAAAAAATAAGCTTTTAATTTTGTTTTACTGTTTGATTCTTCATGATTCATAACAATGGAAAGTGACCGGACATCTAAATCATAACTTATGAGAATAGAGTGTGTCCTTAGAATTTCCATCATAATTCAAGGGACATTTACACCTTTTGTCAATTATTTTTTAAAATTTTTAAGCCAATTAAAAATAGAAAATTTAAACCCTTTGTACCAAACACATCGTACATGTAAATCTTTAGAAAATGACTCAAACTATTTGATGTGAATGCACAAACAGAGAATATGTTATCTCATAGTAAATCTCTGAGCAATTAATTTCCACTATTCATCCACACTCTACTAGGCTAATTTTGCAGAATGCAAAAGGATAGGCGTGCGTTGTCAATTGTCATATCAAATCTATCATGGTTATCCATCTTCACAAATCAATCATCTTTTTCTTTTTCAGAAAAGCACAATGAGTGATTATATTTAATACTTCTAATTTATATAAATCATATGTTGTGAAGATTTAATTACATTATTTTTCTATTTTTTTTAAAAAATTAATGAATTTTGAAATTTATCATTGATCTTTTGAATACATTAGCAAACATTCAAATACATAGGAGAGACGTGCACCAAAGAGGGAATATATATATATATATATATATATCGAAGAGGAGATAGGACATTCGAATAGATAGTGAAGGAATATATCCAGGAGGAATGTATCCAATGAGGGATAGGAATATATTAGTAAGAGGAGAATGATATATTTGAAAGAAAATTTAAAAAAAAATCTTTTATAGTAAATGATAGAAAATTTTAGAGGTTATAGTAAAATAACATATGTATTTAGATATTTTTCCCTTATATTTATACTTCAATTCCTCATATATTCTAAAGCACCCAAGCTGAAAGAGCTCTAGTTCACTAAAAGTATATTTGAAAAGTCATCCTGCTAATTGAATTTGATGTAGCTGGACGTACTTATATTGTTTGGCATGTTTGATTGGTCATGTAACTACTTTACGACAGGTAATTGATTATAAGTGGTAATAGGTATTTACGCTATCCAATTCTCAGGGAGAGACCGTAAATTGCTGACAATAACATGATATAATTACAAATGATTATATTTTATTTTCTTCCTTTTATTTTTGTTTTTTATTTCTATTTGAAATTAACTAAAATTTTGATTATCAAATATTTTGTTAATAAAAGTATGTAATATAGCAAATTTAAAAAGAAAAGGAGTAATTAAAATTAAATTGAAATATTGAACTACTCCTTTTATATTTAGGAGTCTTTTTTAAAATTAAATTTTAATCAAATAATTATTTAACTCATAACTATTTAACTCTAAATTATTATTTTATGTATCCATGAACTATTAACATATCTCCATATTATAAGTAATTGAATTAATTTTATCATCTTTGTCCACTCATAATAGATTAAATTATTGCATCAAATTAATAACATTTATTTAATTTTGCTTATATGAATATTGTATTTATTTTAATGACAAGTACTATTTATATATATTTTTTAAATTGACACGACACATACGTGCAAAGTACGTACAATAAACTAGTTATACTATAACTAGGTAATTGGCCCGTGCTTCGCTCATTCATAAGTAATATAATTAAATTTATGTATTTTAATATTAAAATTCATAAAATACTCTAAAGTTATTAAGTTCTTTCTATATAGAAAATTTAGTATTATAAATATATCTCAAGAACTTATATTAATGTAATATTGTTAAAGTCCTAGTTATCTTCAATTATATTTTTAGATTATAACATTATATCTCGATATAATTGGTTTTTCAAAAGTGTTTGAACTCCCAAATTTGAATGTTAAATTACTATAATACTCAAACCTTAAAAATCAATTTAGTATACTTTTTTATATTTTGTATTATATTTATTTAATTATATTATATTATATTGAAATCAGATAATTTTTCACATTGAAGGATTGTGACTTTTTCGAAAGATTGTGACTTTTTCAAAGAGTTGTGACTTTTTCTAAGAGTTGTGCTTTTTTCGAAGGGTTATGACTTTTTCTAAAAGGTTGTGACTTTTATGAGGAGTAGTGATATTTTTGAAGGATTATGACTTTTCCTAAGAGTTGTCACTTTTTCGAAGGATTGTAAATTTTCTAAAGAGATTACCATAATATCCCCAACTTAAAAATCAATTTAATTTACTTTTTTATATTTTGTATTACATTTATTTTATTATATTATATTATATTAAAATCAGATAATTTTTCAAATCAAAGTATTGTAATTTTTTCGAAAGGTTGTGACTTTTTCGAATAGTTGTGATTTTTTCGAAGGGTTATGACTTTTTTGAGGGGATGTGATTTTTTCAAAGAATTGTGACTTTTTGAAGGATTGTGACTTTTACTAAGAGTTGTCACTTTTTCGAAGGGTTGTGACTTTTCTAAAAAGGTTACTAAAATACCCCAACTTAAAAATAAATTTAGTATATATTTTTATATTTTATATTATATTTTTTAATTATATTATATTATATTAAAAACAAATAATTTTTCACATTGAAGGATTGTGATTTTTTGAAAGGTTATGGCTTTTCCAAGGAGTTGTGACTTTTTTGAGGAGCTGTGAATTTTTTAAAAGGTTGTAACTTTTTCGAAAAATTGTGACTTTTTCGAATGATTTTGACTTTTTCGAAGGATTGTGAATTTTCGAAGGGTTGTGACTTTTTTAAACGGTTGTGATTTTTCTAAAGAGATTAATTGAATGATTGTGACTTTTTCAAAAGGTTGTGATTTTTTTAAAAAGTTGTGACTTTTTTCGAAGAGTTATGAATTGTCACTTTTCAAAATTGTGTGATTTTTTCAAGAAGTTATGACTTTTTTGAAAAGTTAAGATTTTTTTGAATTCAAACAGTTATGATTTTTTCAAAGAGTTATGACATTTTTGAAGGGTTGTGACTTTTTTGAAGGGTTGTGATTTTTTTGAATAATTGTGGCTTTTTCGAATGGTTGTGAAAGACTAAAGTACCGTTTAATCATAAATGACGTCATTTGCATTTTTTTTAACTTTTGTTCGACTATTTAATTTATTTTTAAAATATTAAATTATTTAAGAAAAAAAATAAGAATCATGTGAGAGTGCCACATTGTCACGACCCGGATAGGGGGCCTAGATGTGACATGGCGAAAGAGAACCCAAAATTCCTCGATCAAGCCATCATAGCATCATTACACTCATCATCGGTTCGAAAGTGTGGAAAATAACACATAACACATAAATTCTAGGGAATTGGGGACTTGAGATTCAATCTATGGGGACATTTTCGGGAATGGG
>JBCEWC010014158.1:0-14566 GCA_038996855.1 Solanum aculeatissimum
AGGAAGTTAATTGGTGATCCCAAGGACATTTCACCTTTGGAGGGTGTGACCATTGAGGAGAACTTGACCTATGAGGATGTACCAATTAAGGTTTTGGTTAGACAAGTGAAGCGGCTTCGCAACAAGGAAGTGACTTCGGTTAAGGTACTTTGGAGAAATCAAGATGTGGAGAGTGCAACATGGGAAGCGGAATTGGACATGAAAGAACAATATCCTCATCATTTCCAATCTATTCCAGCCTAAGGTATTAGGCCCTATCCTCTATGTTGTCCTAATTCATTGTTTATTGAGTTACATGACATTACATGTATCCATGAGCACGAAAATAATTTAGAAGATATTTTGATATGAGATTTTAATGATTTACAAGTTATGCATGGTTTCTTACTGTTTTGGTCCAGTATGTCTCTTGTTTGTGATTATTGTCCTCAAGCCCCAGTCCTAGCACATTCGGGGACGAATGTTCCCAAGGAGGAGACAATGTAACAACATGAAAATATTCGAAATATTCTTATGATTGGCATTCTATGATATAATACAAGATATGGTTGAGTTTTGGTGGCCACGGGTTGAGTGTAAGTGGCCGAATACAAATTGGGATAGTTAGTGGCCTAGAGGGAAAATTTTGGCAGTGTACTTCAAATAGTCATAAATTTTGATGTGGGATGAACCATTTGAGCTACCACATATCAAATTGAATATCTTTGAGTTAGGTTTGCAACACAAGTTCTTTCACTCAATTTAGACTTCGTATGAGGGAGATATGGCCCAAACAGTGAGACTGTCTAAATTCGGAAGCCATTGGAGATAGGCTCAAAAATATGGCTAAGGACATTTGCACGGACCATGAAATTTTTCATGGTCCGTCTAGGGTCCTGTGAGGTGTCACAGTGAGCTTGGGGTGGCCTGGAACCACCCCTAAGACAAGTGTAGGTCAACGGATCCTCAAACGGACCGTTTGTCACTTGACGAGTCGTCCACTATCCCGTTAAGGTGGAAAGTGGCTAGGACAAGGTTTGGTTTATGATTTTGGCTCTAAGTAAGTCTGGTCGGTTCCTTGAACGATACGTCTCACCTTGAATTGATCGTTTAGTGGTTCGTGAAGTGTAACAGAAAGTCTTCCGACAGTTTGCGTTGAAGAATTGGCTAAGGGAGGGTAGACGGTCATTTGAACGGACCGTGTGACAGTTTGATGACACTGTAGCTGTCAGCACTAATTAAAACCCACCTCCTTTGTGGAGTAGTTTTGATGTCAGCACTAATTAAAACCCGAGAGACACCATTTTTACTCTATTTTCTAACATTTCATGCTTTTTGGGCTATCTTGGAAGTAGTTTTTGGAAAGATTTTACTGGGTAAGGATTTTAAACAACATATTAATTATTTTCCAAAAATATTTACTTGATTTTATCCTAAAATTCATGATTTTCACTGCCAAAATTAGGGATTTTTAGACTATGAATTTTAAATTTTGAATGTTGATATCTTCTTGGATTTAAGCTTGATTTTAGTAGGACTTTCACTCATGAACTCCTTTTTTGTGTAGAAATTGATTTTATAGTCAACTTTCAAATTTGGGAACTTTGAATTTTAGCCCTAAAATTGACCATTTTTCCCCTAAGTCTAACCATGCAAATATGGGTACCAAAATGTTTGTCTTGATGTGTAGCATCTGATTTTGATAGTGATTGGTTGATTTGAGGATCGTTTGGAGGCTTGAGTTGATTAAAAGTTTGTCCGAGTATGGTTTTGGCATTGAGGTAGTTCAGTTGACCTTGTTGGGATAGGATTCAAGTTATTGAACATGATTACGTGGTAATTTTTAGATATAGACTGATTCATGAGTAATTATATTGATGAAATTTGGTGCTGATTGAAATTTGATGTCGATTTAGATGAATGATTGGTAATTGTGATTCTTTTGTTAATTTGAGATGGATACTTGTGGATTGAAATCCTATGAAATTTTGTCATGATAAATTGCGGATTGTAACAATGGTTTGGAAAATATTTTGGTAATTTGATGGTTAATGGAACACTTTGATGACTATACACATACCTAGCGGATAAGTAAGGTTCAGTATTCATGTTAATGTGATTTTTTAATCTATTTATGGTGTAGACGTATCTTCAGGATGAGTAAGGGTCTGTGCTTGTGACATACTTGTTAGTTGGATATATTGGTGATGGATTTATATTATAAGGACGAGTGAGATCTTGTATACATATATTTCGTATGTCTAATGATTGAAATGGTTATGTCTAGTTGAGATATTATGATAGATGATGATACTTGATATTATATTTCATGCCTTGTGAGACTTATAATGTATTAATCTAATTATGATGTTACTATGTTCCTGTACATAATTGAGTCGTTAGCATTGCGTTGTATTTGTATCATGTTTTATCATGCCACCCCTTAACCCGAGTAGGAGGCAAGGATAATATTCTCCACAGTTGTACCAACACCTTGACCCGAGTAGGAGACAAGGATGAGATTTACTCTATATAATCTCTTGACTGCGAGTTGGTGGCAATGTTGAAATATTGTAACACCTCTTGACAGGGAGTAGGTGGAAAGGATGAGACATCATACACCCTTGACTACGAGTAGGTGTCAAGGTCATAAGACACCTGATGCATGACTTGATGGAATATCATATACTGTGTGATTATCGTCTGTGGCATTCTAATACTGGAAATGTGGGAGACCTTATAATGCTTATGGTATATTCTGATTGTGTACTAATCTTTTTGATGCAGGTGCAGGATTCGTCATTATTACATACTTGTTCAATTTCTTTTACTCAGTCGGTTGAACCTACTGGGTACATTTTGGTGTACACACCCCTATTTTGTTTCCTCCCTATAGATCGAGCATAGGGTTCAGGATAGGGTTGTTGATCATTGCACCTAAATATTGATGATACCATACAGATCTCACGGGTGAGGCTCAAACATTGAGTCGTTATAGATCTTTGGGTTTTCTATTTTCATGATTGTTCTTTTAGACTATGCATCAATTATTATTAGATAGCCTTATATTTTCGCTTTGATACGGATTTGTATTTCATTTGAGATAGTTGTATTTAATCTTCCGCACTATTATAGATTCTCTTGTACACATGAATCTATGATTTCGTGATATTTGATGTTATATATTGTTGATTTCCACGTTATTTCATTCTTCTTTAGTGGTGACCCATTGTGGGTCTTGACTAGTTTGGTATCAGAGCTCTAGGTTTATTGGGCTCATGAGTCAAAGCAGGGTGTCTAGTAGAGTCTCGTGGATTAGTGTGTAGACATCCACACCCATCTCCGTAAGACTACAGGATACTCATTATGAAAACTTTCATGTCTTGATTCTGATTTGTACGCTTCCTAGTATTACCCACTTTGAAAATGTCTAGTCTACTCCTTCTACGTAGATGTTAATTACAACGTCCCAACGATTCATGGGAGATACCGAGTCTACTGATATGGATCCTACTCGTTGTCAAGGAAGAGTTTAGGATAGGGTCAAGGGTCGAGGACTTGCTAGTGATGCAGCTCCACCCAGAGAGTAGCCGAGGTTAGCTTTTTCGGGGCCTGCATATGAGCGAGATGGGCCTACAAATCCTATTCCTCCATGTCACGACCTGAGAGTAGGGCCTAGATTTCACATGGCGATGGAGAACCCGAGAGTCCTCGATCAATCCATCATAGCATCATCACACAAATCATTGGTTCAAAAGCGCGTACAATAAACAAATAGCATGTAAGTCTAGGTGATTTCGGGGCTTTGGACTCAAGCTATGAGGATGTTGTAGGGAATGAGATAAGCATGAATCACATAGAACATAGAATTTACGTTCTAAGGGGTGGGTAAGTATGACTCAAGCTATGAGGGAAAGCAGGGTTAGGGACTTTCCACATAAGAACATTCCCAATCCAATCATATCATAATAGCATAAGCGGAAATGGAAGCATAACATAAGATATTATCACTTAACATAAATAGCCATATCTTTGTAAGTATCACATAGCATAACGTTCAATAAAGTCGATATATCCTACAATACCTCTACATAAAATAAGAGGGGGCCTCGACATAATTCGGGCTCACCCTCAAGTCATAAAGTAAAGTAACATAAAGTAAAGACAAGGTATATGAAAGTGGGTATTTCCCTTAGAACATAGGGCTCACCACAGGCAATGACTTCGAGAATCTCGATTTAGGCGTCTAGCGGAGGATGAAAGTCAACTTCGGTCCCTATATGGTTAAAGCATGTAGACAAAGAGTATGGGTTAGCACATAATGATGAACTAAGTATGCGGGCATGCAATGCATATGAACGTGAGCCTACAACCAAGCCAAATGAAAAGGGCACATACATAGAAGGAGAATATAGGAACAGATAGTATATCAATATTCCATGAAATCCATGATGCATTAAATGCCATAATGCTTATAGTATAGTTGATGTGACCATAACCGACATCCAATCTCATGTGAGCTACAACATAAACTTGCTCGATGAGGCCTCCCATCGGATGAGAGAAGATTACTCGGCAAAGGTAATCTACACAACACCTTACGACCCAGTATATTTCGGTGTGATGGCCACCTTCCTTACGACCCGATCATTTCAGAAGAATTTACATAACATATCATATCATATCATATCATAGAAAACCTTATGGGTCTCCCATTTCGGTTTTTTAACCTATGTTGTCACATAGTTGAGGGAAAGGAGTGGGAACCTTGAGATAGCCCACTTACTACTCCAATTATTTTCGGTGCTAAGTCATCATCCTACAAGAATACGTATACATATCCATGCCTTTAAAACAGAATGGAAATACTTGACATCATGAACATGCATGGTTAGGCTTAAAGGCCAAATTACTTGCTTTACTTTCATGCATATGTGACTAAAAAGCCAAACATATTTCATAATCATTCTTCATTGGGCTAAAAAGCCAAATACACTTTCATGTCAAACTTCATGCATAAGAGTAGCTCCATACTTGTCATATCATATCATACTAGTGTAAACGCCCATTGTTGCTAAAAGAGCCATATCATAGACATTATGTCATCACATTCTTGTCATAACCCATACTTGATCAAAATCATAGTCATAAACATATTTAGAACTTAACCCACATCATAACTTCCTTGAAATCCATGTTTGTGCATGCAAATTCCATGATTGATGATGAGAATAACATGGGTACTAGAATTCATAATTTAATTCCAAATCAAGAAGAATCCATGAGAAATTCATTGTTAAATCAATAATTAACCTCAATTTAATATTATCCATGCATCAATTAAATAGTAAGGGGACATGCATACTTGTACCATCTTGAATCAAAGTAATTTATTAAATAGGGGCTTAATTCACCTTGAAATCCTTCAATAAGAACAACCCACACTACAATTGCATTAAATCCTTCTTAACTTAAAAGACCCATTTCAAGAAAAATCATAATTTATCAAAAATTGAGAAAAGGATTTTGGGTCTTCATGATTGATAGAGAAACGATGAATCAAACCCACATACCTTGAATTTAACAAGAAGATTGAGAAAATTCTGATGAAGACTTGAATTTTCCAAAATTTCAAGCTTGGTCTTCAATGGTGGAGGAGAGAAAATTGAGAGAATTTGGGAGATAAATTGAGAGCTTGAATGAATTAAAATGGATTAGGGTTAAATTTAGGGGTTTTAGGAGACTTTAGATAGGCTAAAATGGCCCTAGGGATAATTAAAATTACCAATTAACCATTAATGAAATGGAGCAGATAACTGGAATAATCGCTGATAGAAGCATCCACATGGTCCGTGTACTGGTTCACAGACCGTGAACCTTACCGTGTGGCTTGACTTGATTCATGCCTTGGCCTGAAATCCTTGAGAACTTTCTGGATCACTTCACGATAGGACACATGGTCCGTGAAGTTGCACATGGACCGTACACTAGTTCATGGACCCTCACTTTGTCCGGAGTCCTGGCCTTGGGGTCTCATGAGACTCTGGACCACTCCGCGGAGACTCTCACGGACCGTAAGGTATCATACGGACTGTGAAGTGGTTAGTGGAGCCTTACTTGGTTCCGACCTTGGTCCCTCACCTAGACCACTTTCTGGAACAACCCAAGGATGCCCCTCATGGGTCAGGAGCCTTCCCACGGTTTGTGGCACGTGTCGTCTTGCCCTGCCTTAGACAACTTTATCCCTCCCTTTCCAGAACACTTTAGTCCACGGACAGTCCCACCAGAACACTATAACATCCACATATGAACTTCGATTTGAGTAAAACCAATTATGTTGTCAAGATAACTCAAAGATCTTCATTTTGATAGGTCATATTCCATATAGTTCATCTCGTACCAAGATATATAGTCATTCAAAGTTAGTCCTCCTACATGATTTCATATAAAACTCTCCCAGCATGATTTCTTTGGGTACGAACATTTAAGTAGAACTCATGATCATCACTACACAACCATAACAAGTTCAAACCGGACCATGATCCATTAGTATTAAGTTCAAAAAGCTTTGGGTTGTTACACTCCACCCCCATCTGCAGCCCTTACACCCTCAGTTCAGGAGTTTCTATTGAGGTTATTGGCTATATTAGAGAAAGCTACTCCAGCCTCGGCTACAGTTTAGGTGCCAGTTTCTACAATACTGATTGATCATAATATAGCCCCAACATAGCTAGCTTTGGTCATGTTAGTCCTTTTTAAGCCCTAGTAGGTCCTCATGTGCCAATTGTGACTTAACTTTAGACACCTCAATTGGGTACAGGTGCTCAGTTTCAGAGTTTAGCAGTTGCTCCATCAATTTCACCACCTTTGTTTATGGTGCCACCATCTTCTTCTAGCCCAACTATGTCCTCAGCTGAGCAAAAGAGTTTTAAGAGGTTTGTTTGACTAGCTCTACCGAGATTTGATGGCACACCGGGTGATAGAGCTAGCTTTGGTCCATGTTAGTCCTTCTCCAGCCCAAGCAGATCCTCATGTGGCAGTTGTGACTCTACTTCAGACACCTCAGCAGGGTGCAGGTGCATAGTATCAGAGTTTGGCAGTTGTTCCATCCATTGCACCACCCTTGTTTATGGTGCCACCATATTCATCTAGCCCAACTATGTCCTCAGCTGAGAAGAAGAGTTTTGAGAGTTTTGTCTGACAAACTCCTTTGAGATTTGACGGGACCCTGGATGATAGGGCTTATGATTTCTTGTCACAGAGTCAGAACCTATTGTGTAATTTATCCATCTTGAAGTCACATGGAGTTGCTTATACTACTTAGTAACTTAGCAATCTCGACAAGGAGTGGTGGAGGTTTGTTGTATCTCTTCAACCTATTGGATCCCCATTTATGACTTAGGTGCAGTTCACAATGATATATTTAGAGAGGTTTATGCCATATAATCTTTGGTACAGTCATCGTGTTGAGTTTAATAGACTTTAACAGGGTTCTATGAATATGTCAGACTATATTGCCAGACTCCATGCATTGTCCAGGTATACCTTATCTAGTACCCCCACTGAGTTAGAGAGGATTTGGCACTTCGCCAAGGGGTTGGCAAGGTATTTTCAAGAGGATACAACTTTCTTAGTTCTAGCTGGAGGCATATTTAAGAGTGTTGTTAATCATGCTAGTATGATAGAGCGCATTCGATAAGGTATACAGGATGGAGGGAAGAGGTATCATCATCATAGATAATTTAGTTGTTACTTGCCCTGGGATAGAGAGTTTCCGAGGCAGGGACATCAGGGATTTGTAGTGCAAGAAACTCTTCCAGCATCTATCAGTATTGACAGGTCTAGGTCTACTTATACAGGCTATGATAGTTCTCTTGGTTTTGTAAGATGTGGTGGTTCCTTGCCACAATCATCTCAGTGATGGGATTCGAGAGCTTGTTATACTTGTGATGAGGTTGGGCACTTTCTCAACCATTATCCATATCATGTTTTTCCCACTCAGGCTGCAGAGTCTTTATTAGCCCATACAACCCCATCACTATCAGTTGTAGACACCTCTCAAGAAATGAGGAGAGGTACAAGAAGAGGACGTGACACTGTGAGAGATGGAGCCCGTGGAGGCCTATAGACTAGTGCCAGCCATAGAGTTTGCTATGTTAATCCTGATAGAGCTGAGGAAGATTCTTATAACTCAGTTATCACATGTATGGTTCTAGTATACCACCATTCATCTTAAGTTTTATTTTATCCTAGCTCTACTTATTCTCAAGTTTTGGCTTATTTTTCTTTGGCTATTGATATTATGTGTGAGCCGCTCACCAAACCTATATGTGATTACACCCCTGTAGGTTCATCTTTAGTGGTGAATCAAGTGTACTTGGGGTGTGTTTTGACCTTTATGGAGAGAGATACTATTGCTGACTTGATATGTTAGATTTGGTGGACTTTGATATGATATTGGGTATGGATTGATTATCGCCACATTATGATATTCTTGATTGCCACGCGAAGACAAACACTTTATCTTGTCCATAGTTACCTCAGTTGGTGTGGACTGGAGCACCTAGCTTCTATCTTAAGAGAGTTAGTTCTTATATGCATGCTTGTCGGATGATGGAGAAGGGATGCTTAACTTATTTGGCTCATGTTCAAACTGTCGCTAGGGAGTCTCTATCTTTGGAGGACACCAGGGTTGCTAGAGAGTTTATGGATGTCTTCCCTACTAATTTACCAGGTGTTCCTCCTGATCCTGATATAGACTTTACAATTGGTGTGGAGCCGAGCACCAAGCCCATATCTATTCCTCCTTATCAGATGGTTCCAACTAAATTAAGAGAGTTGAAGGAGCAATCGGAAGATTTACTGAAGAAGGGATTTATTCATCTGAGTGTGTCTCTTTGGGGTGCTCCTGTATTATTTGTGATGAAGAAAGATGGTACTATGCGTATGTGTATTGACAATTGATGTGAGGCGAAAAATAAATATATTTATTAAATACTTAGCTCATATTTGATTTTTTATTTATTATTTTTGAGCATAAATGTTTTGGATGGTGATAATTCTATATTTTATTTGTAGGATTAAATTGACGTGAAAATGAAGAGATTTGGAGCTCAGATGAATTAAAAATGGAAGATTACAGAAGAAAATCAAGCAGGTAGCTTAATGGATTAAATTCAATATAACAATATAAGTTTATATATATGTTTTTGCAAAGAATTGCAAATCAAATTTGTAATTCTCAATTGCCATGTGGCATCTCCAATGGGAGAACCAAAATTTGGAGGTGGCAATAGCACAAGGAAATCTAATTTCCTTCCGATTTTGGGTTTCCCAACTTATTTTGGATTTGGTTATTATTTTACATCTATAAATAGTCCATAAAATAATTCTTCTACAACTAATCAACTAACCAACTAACCTAGAGGACAAATTTAACACATTCCCATAATTTAGGTTTTAAAATTTTATAACTTAGAATTTTTTGAAGAGTCATTGCGGAGAGTGGAGAATTTTTGTTTATTCATTTCATCTCCTTTTATTATTTATTTGTATTGTTGATTTTTGAGAATTATTTAGCTATTGTTCTTGAATATTTATGATTACCACATGTAAGTTTATTTTCATAAATTGAACTATGTTTTTTCAATTATAATGAGTAGCTAAGTTTTATTCTACGATTATGGGAACCATGAAGAACTAACAATGTAAAATCAGATAATTTCTGATTCTTAGGAGGTGTGTGTGAATGTATTAGTTATTTCTCTTCACTTTAACTGTCTTTTAACAGAAGGTCAATGCTAGAACCCGCCTAGTGTTACTTGCCTGATCAAGGAGGTAATGAATAGGAAAACAAAATTACTAACAGGATTCGATTGAGTTGTTCTCGTGTGATAAATCAAACTTGATCAAGGGGAGGTTGTACTGGGACAAATAGATAAGGCTTAGTAATGTCACACTATGGAGATGGATCAAAACCCGTAGTGAAATTTACCTCTACGCTGGATTTAAGGTTTTGGTAAACTTAATTTGTCATTCTAGCATGGTACACACTAGAAAAGATTACGATTATCTGGATATACTGAGTTAGCGAATCATGAAGAAAACATTACCCTAGTTACTTCTATTTATTTTGACACAAATAAATACTAAATTGCAAACTATTATTATTTTTATTGTTATTTTCAAGTTTTCTTTTATTTAAATTAAAACCCCCCCAATTTTTATAAAGATTATCAAGTTAAAATTTTTACTATTGACAATATTTTTTCATACTTCCTATTGGATCGGCCTCGATTCACAAGTTGGTAAATATATTGCAAACAATCGTTTATATTTATTTTGAGAAGTATATTTTGGACGTTACCAAAAAATGGTGTCGTTGCTAGGGAATATGATTTAAATATCATCTTTAGTATTTGTTTTTACTTGTTGTCCATAACTTTATTTTCATAATTTTTTTATTTTTTTCTCTCTTTTTTTCATATTAATATGACGGTCTCTGTTGAAGAAATAGTGAATGATTGGAGTATTGGGATGAGAGGAATCGTATATAAGTTTTTGAATTGCAATGTGTACTTCTTGAAAATGTTAGAAAATCTTGACTTAGAAAACTATATGCTATTGTCAGATGCTCATCAATTTGGTTTGGATGTCCACATTTTAAGTGTTGATTTGAGTATAGAGGTTGATATGCTTGACACTCAACAAGTTAATTATGAAATGTGTGAGGACAAAAATGCTTATAGGCCAACATGAAGAGTTAAAATTAGAGGGTCAAATACTTGCTCATACTATTATTAATGTTGTCACTGTTGAGAAAAGTACACGAGAGTTATGTAAAGAAAGAGATAATATTAATTTTAACAACTCTAATGTGTGTAAACATGAGGATGTAAATAATAATATAATTCATGAATTAAGACGCATTGGGCCTCATTCCAATCATTTTTCTACATTATGTTTAGATGATGAGATATTAATTGAACCATCTGAGCATATGGAAGAATGTAATGAAGAGGAAAAATATGTTTATATTCTTAAATTTATTGGGCACAAATAAAAAAAATCACATTCCTCATGTAAAGGCTAGAAAGTACAATATGTGATCTCTATTGTTTGATTCCCTTATTTTTTATACCACCACATTTTGAGCATAATAGAAAATTGAAAAAAAATTAAGGGTTACAATTCATATGTTTAAGTTGGAAGAAAAAGTGGAAGACCTCCAACTAGTAGTGTAACTTCTTATTTTCTTTTTTTATATTGTATTTTCCTTTTGTTTTTTTTTTTGTCGTTTTTTCTTGGAAACAACCTCTCTACTTCTGAGGTAGTGGTAATGTTTGCATACATTTTACCCTCCCCAGACCCCACTTGTGGGATTTCCCTGGGTATGTTGTTATTGTTGTTGTTGTTTTGTGTCATTTTTATTTTTTGCAGATTTAGGGGAAGTCTGAGTGCCCAGATTTGACGTTATGGAACATACTTTTTGAGATTAAGTGTGGGGTGCCCGCAACCTTTGTTAAATATTGAAGAAACATGTTGCTAGCTCACCCTAAAGGGTCTTAGTGAGTATTTCTTTCCCTTGTGCTTCATCTCTTTTCTATAAATTGCTTTGTAGACAAAGCATGATTTTAAATGTGGGGGAAAATATCTTCCAATATTTTTAAGGGTGACGTATGCTATAGAATTTTATTTAATTATTTAGTTATAATTTAAAAAAAAACAAAAATAAAAAAAGTTCAAAAATAAAAAAAATATTTTTCTTTTCTTTTTTTAGAGTAAAATAATTTTTTCTTAGATTTTTAGTTTTTATTAGAGCATACTTTGTCCACCCCCTAGTTTTTATTTTTGGTTCTTTTCCGAGGTGGAGCCCATTGAACCAAATTTTTTTAAAGTAGGTTTTAATTTTTAGTATTTTATTTTATTTTATTTTGGAGAGAAAAGAAAAATTATTTTTAACTTGATTGATACAAAATAATTTAGGCATGATTTTGAATAGTATTTTTTTCTGTGAGTGCTTGAACATAAAATAAAAATAGATTTTTTGACACCTAGGCTCATGGTTGTTACTTTTTATATAACTTATTCTTATTTTATAAGTTTGTTATGACCCTGTCTATTGATCTATCTTGATTGAGACTTGTGTCGTGTGTGGTGAGGTTATTTGCATATATTCCATGTTTGACATCTTAGTCTAGAACTTGGCCGGCATGTTATTGAAGCGAAATAAAAAGTTATTGCTTGTCTAGAAAATGATTATAGATTTTTTTTTATTTGTCTTGTAAAATTTAGTCCTTCAGATATTATATCACTAGTTAACCCTTTTGAGCCTAAAATAGACCATTTTATTTTATTATCCAAATTCAGCTTCCCACTGTTTTTGTAATTCTCACTTTTGCCCTGGTCCCTCACTGGACATCATGCACCTCAACATGGGCATAACACCTAATTTGGGGGTTGCTACTGTAAGTGGCCCTGGTTCATCATAGGACATTGTGCACTTCAACTCAAGAAAAATGCTATGTTTTGGGTGGCTATTGTAAAGAATAACAAAAAGAATGGGATATGTAAAATATATTGATTGAAATATTCTTGATATGATGAGAGTTACTTGTGAGAATAATTGAAGAGAGGGCAAAAAAACAAAGTGAAAAAATGGGCGATGAAGGTCAAAATAAGTAAATAAATAAAAAGTGGTGTGTAATGTAACTAAGGTAGTTTAAGTCACTATTATATAATTTTTTATCCATCCCCTAGTAAATATTACAACCCATTAAATTCCTATTTGATTTTATGCATGCATGCTTAATTAGTGGAGATGTAATTAATGGGCAAGCCTATGGTTCTTTGTGCATACATGTGAATTCTTTTGTGAGTATGAGAATTGTTCTTTGATGCTAAGTCCTTAATCTATATTCAATTCTATAAATTGAGTGAATGAACTATTTCTTCTTGTGAGGGTACTTGTTTCGTTATAGATATGTGATTTTATTAGCTCTCTTTGATGGAGTAGGTGAGCAAAAATAATTTGATGAGTTAAAGTGCATCTATGAGACAAATGTTACAAATTTATTTTTGTTTAGTATCGTGCTTAATGATCGGAATGTATACTTAATGTTGCGGATTATTTCATGGCTTTAATTATTTGTATCAACCAAAGTGGCGACATTTCTATGCTATTATTTTGATATGAACTTTAATGTTTGGTCGAGGAGAAGCAAACGTTTATGTGTGGGGTGTTGATGTGAGATGAAAAATAAATATATTTAATCATTATTTAAATCATATTTAATTTTTTATTTATTCTTTTTAAAATAAATTATATGAATGGTGATAAATTGTGTATTTTATTTGTAGGATTAAATTGACGTGAAAATAAAGAGATTTGCAGCTCAAACGAATTAAAAATGAAAGATTACAAAAGCAAAATCAAGCAGGCAACTTAATGGATTAAATTCAGTAAAATAATATAAGTTTATATATATGCACTTGCAAAGAATTGCAAATCAAATTTGGAATTCTCAATTGCCATGTGCCAGCTCCAAAGTGAGAACCAAAATTGGGAAGTGGTGGCAGCATAAGGATATCCAGTTTTCTTCCGATTTTGGATTTTCAAATTTATTTTGGACTTGGTTATTTTTTTACATCTATAATTGTGCATAAAGTAATTCTTCTATAACAGACCAACTAACCTAGAAGTCAAATTTTACCACATTCCCATAATTTAGGTTTTAGAATTTTATATCTTGGAATTTTTGGAAGAGCTATTGCGGAGAATGGAGAATTTTGGTTAATTATTTTAATCTCCTTTTATTATTTATTTGTATTCTTGATTTTTGGAAGATTATCTAGCTATTGTACTTGAATATTTATGGTTAACACAGGTAAGTGTATTTTTATAAATTTTAATTGTGTTTTTTCAATAATAATGAGTAGCTAAATTTAATAACTAGGATTGTGAAAACCATGAAGACCTAACAAGGTGTTATTTCTCTTCACTTTAACAGTCTTTCAACGGAAGGCCAATGTTAGTAGCCGCCTAATGTTAATTGCCGGATCAAGGAGGTAATTCATTGGAAAAGAGAATAATTAACAAGATTCGAATGAGGTGTTCTTGTCTAATCAACCTAACTGGATCAAGGGGAGGTTGTACCGGGACAAATAGGTAATTAAGGCTTAGTAATGTCGCACTACGGAGATTGATCAAATCCCGTAGTGAATTGTAACGACCCGAAAATTTTAGAAACCTCTTATGCTTGGTCTTGTATGGTGTTATAATGGTCATGGTTGAAATTTGGTTGCAACGGGTGGAATTTAAGTGGCCGAACGCAAAACGGGTCATTTTGAGGACTAGAGAGGCCGTATGGACAGTGAACTTCATAGAACCATAACTTTTGATGTAGGTCAACCTTTGTGGGATACTACATATCCAATAAAATTGCTCTGAATTATCTTTGCAACGCAATTAGTTTCACTCCATTACACGTTTGGATGATGAAGGTATGGCAAAAAGAGTAGGACTGCCTGAAATTCGGAAGACATTGGAGATAGGCCCTGGAAATGGCCCAAGGCATGTGAGACGGGC
>JBCEWC010014159.1:0-14566 GCA_038996855.1 Solanum aculeatissimum
AAAAATACCAATAATTCACAAGAATAACCAAACACCTCATATATATATATATATATATATATATATATATATATCAACACTAAGGTTTCCACAATGCACAAAGATATACAATTTAGTATGAATGACATCAATAGTGAAACTCAAAAATAGTAGTCGTGGGCCGTCCAAAATAGCCTCTAGCTCATCAATAATAAATTAGAAACCTGGAAAGTATCTACGAGTCACCCGAAATATGCTTTGAGCTTATAAAATATAATAATGTAAATTCGATAGTTATGCATTATAAATATACTGAGCATTATAGTTATGCATGATGACATCCACGTTCTTACCAATTCATAATTTTTCGATTAATTCCATAAACTTTCAAGATCTCACTTTTCAAGAGTTACTCTTATTGTTGCCTTCGAACGTTGCCACTCTATCAAATTATTAAATAAAACATCAAAGAAAAATGAACTATACTTATATTGCAACTATTAAATTTGGATTGGAATTGGATTAAAATTTGACATTGGGATCCATGCAAGAAATTGAGAAATCAACTCCATCACAAGATCCCAAATAGCTCAAGAAACTTGAACTTTAAAAATGGGTACATTCTAAGCATCAAAAAGGCTAAAATAATTCAATCATTTTCAAGTTTTAACTAGTCCAAAAACAAGAGAATAGGCAAAAATTACACAAATCTTACAAGATCTTTTAAGATTAATGATTGCCGGAACGTCCCCACGAGAATTACTGTGACACCCCGTAATTCTATCCTCACATGTATCTATGTTTCGAGACGCATTCTCACATATGAGAAGTGTATTAGGGTCATAAGAGACTTCTAACATTAAGACAAGTTCAAAACCTTCCTATAAATTGAGTTTATAGTGATAGATTATGCAAGGGTCGATTTTAAAAGATAATAACTCTTAACATACAAAGAATTATGTGACCCATGACCTACCAAATGAAAGTTCTTTGAACTAACTTTCCAACTCAACTAGTTTCACCTTATTTAGAGTTTGGAGTCATAAGTTACGGCCGTTTTACTGAACACTGCCAAAGTAGGGTGATTTCACAAAACCATATACGGGTCGTGAATCAACATACGACCTGTAAGATTAGGTTTTGTGACAAAGGCCCAGAAAATCAGATTTTGAGCCCCAGACTTCATGAATCCATCTACAGATCGTGAAGCCTTCTACGGGTCATGGATAGATCTCGTGAAAGGTTTCAATAACCTAAAAAAACATGCCCAAAAGTTTACGAAAATGACTCACGAGTCGTGGAACGTTTCACGGGCCATAAAAGGTCTCGTGGATGACTTTTTAATTTTTTCTAAAGGATTATTTTGGTCTTTTATCACCCTTTTAAAGCCTAGACTCGACCTTTATATACCTAAATTAAGCCCTAAATATATCAGTAGGTTATTTTTACGCTAAAACATATCCTTCAAACGTAGAACAAGATTTGAAGAGAGAAAAAGGTTAGGGTTTGAAGAGAGAATTTGAGGATTCTTCCAAGATACTTCAAGATTCAAACTCCCATGTATGTAAGGCTTATCAAAACATAGATTTTGTTATTCCATGTGCCCCATAAACTGAGTTATTGGAGTTGTGAACAAATTGAGTCTTCCATGGATGTTTCTTGAAGGTTTTTCTTAAATTCTAACGTATATCTATATAATTTTGCATGAATTATGGTTTTTATGAATTAAATACTAGAAATTGATGATTTTACTTTTCTACATGAACCCTAGACTGAATTTTTGTTATTTTTACATATTGCATTTAAATATGCATGAGTATAATTTGAACCTAACGAGTCTATAGAATCCTTTAATGTTTTAACTCTATTATTGTTTCTTAAATGCTATGAGTCCAAATGATGCATGATTGAGCCTTTATGAGTCAAGAACTGAACCTTAAAAGAATGTAACCTAAGAGTTAATGATTGATGTGATGAACTGAGTTGATGAATGTCCAATGAGACTAGATGAATGAGTTAACCATAGAGTTGAAGTTTTATGAGCATAATGAGTCTTGGAAGGAGTATTGAGCACCGAATTGAGTAAGTTTAATACAAACTTAATAACTACATTGCCAGCGTAGAAGAGGATTGAACCGTAAAATCAGATGTTTCTTTATTGTCTCGAAAAGAGGATTTGATGTTATTATTGTGGATCCACTGATGTGATGTCTTTTAACCTAGCAAGGTATTGGATGGATGTGGCAACAACATCACTTCGTTGTATCATCACCGACTCATAGGTGATGGTAATCGGTTAGAGAAACTCCCAAATAGATCTTGATAGTACTTTGAGTAGATGAGATGAGATAGTACATGAGTAGTCATTATCTAAACTGCATTCTCACCTTAGACTTTTGACTTGATGATTGAGTTCCTTACTCCCTAAGTGAGCTATTTTGAGTTGATGTTATTTTGCCTTTACATGTCTCATTTTGCCATTTTACATACCAGTACATTCTCCGTACTGACGCTCATTTGGGCCTGCATCTTTTCATGATGCAGAGACAAGTACTAGCGATCATCAGCAGGCGCTCCGTTGAGGACCTAGTTATATTCAGTTTGGTGAGTCCTCCCCTACTTTCGAAGGATTGTCATATCTTATCTTCTAGTTTTGAGTTTAGCTTTTCTATTTTATTTTGAGGTAGCCATGGACTTGTCATTGGCACTACTTAGTCAGATGTTTAGAGGCTTCATAGACTAGACAATCGAGTGTGATTGGATGTTATTTTTGACTAGTTTTCTTCCATACTAGTCTTACTTAGTTGATGGATAGATTATTTGGCCTTGATTTTCATATTATCATTTTATTTCATTGAGTATTATTTGTTATTGATGTCTTTCGCTATTAGATTGTGACTGACCGACTATAATGAGGCCAAGTGGTTCACTTGGGGGCTAGCAATAGTCTTGAGTGCTGGCCACGCCAAGAGTACCCTTCGGGGGCATGACAATTACCAAGCCAACGAAACAAAATCATGTATTTTGGTGGAGAAAAGCTCTTAAAAATTTAAAATAACTAAGTCTTTTTGGGACTTAGAAGCTGAAATCGAGCATTTAATTTCATCATTGAAGGCGAAATAGACCTTCACGAATATGGAACTCAATCCGCGATCGGGAGGTTTGGGTCAAGTTACTCTCCGCAATCATGATGGCCATAGATGTTATGCCTTTATGAATGCGGCTGGGAAGTTCGTTATCACAATAGTGAAGAATCCAGGCCTTCACGATCGCGACCCCTAGCCTATGAACACAAAGAGTACCAAATAGCTACACTAACAGCTGGAATTTCTCCATTGGGGATTCAAAATTCATTCAGGACCTCGTAAATATAAATAAACTATGTTATCCAATTGGAGATGGCATTTTGAACTTAATGAAGTTGATGAATTTTCTAATGGAAGTCATTTTGTTGAGATGTTGACCAAAGTCAAAACTTCCAAAATTTCAACACATAAAACATGTAAATGGCTAAAACCTCATCTCGAGCACCTTGGAAACAAAACCACAGATCGTTCTAGACCAAACACGACATTTCAAAACTAACCGCACTGATGAAATTTTCATTAGAGCGCATTTATCTAAAATGTTGATTAAAGTCAAACTTGGTCAAACTTTAAAGTTAAAATGACTTTTTGCACAAACTCAAAATGAAAGCCTCGAAACCCAAACTAACTTTCTTCCTCGACCACAATGGACCTTCCGAAGCTGATGGAACTGTCAGAATTTTCATAGAATGCTTGAATCTCCAGATGTTGACTAAAATCAATACTTTTCAACTTAAAACTCTAAAAGGAGTAGAAAAACTTGCTCATAACTAGCTCAATCACTTCGAAAATTGAACCACCCATCCCAACACCACATAATAACCATAAAGAAGTTACGGAGATGGATAAAATTGTAAAAGCATATGAAAATACAAAAATAACCTTGGAGGTCATTACAACCTCTACTACTAAAAGGATTTTCTTCCTTGAAAGTCAAGAAGAAAGCAATGCCTGTGGGCTAAAAAAGGTGAGGATATCGGGTTTGCATATCTCGCTCGTTGTCTCAAGTGGACTCCTCGACCAATTGGTGCCTCCACTGAACTTTTACCGATCTAATATCCTTGGACCTCAACTTTCTCACTTGCCTATCTAAGATGTCTATAGGCTCCTCCAAAAATGCTAAAGACTCATCAAGCTGAACTAAATCCCACTAGAGCATGTGAGACTTATCTAAACATACCGCCATAGCATGGAGACATGAAATACATGATGGACACTAGAAAGAGTTGGGGGTAGGGCTAACTCATTGGCTACCTCTCCAATCCACTTCAAAATATCAAAAAGTCCAATGAACTAGGGGCTAAGCTTACCCCTCCTCCCGAATCTCATCACGTCCTTCATGGGTGACACTCACATAAATACCTAATTACTGACTATAAACTCTAACGACTAGACCCTCTTATCATCATAACTCGTTTGCTTACTCTTGGCCTTACAGATTCTCTCTTGGATTACATGAACCCTATACATTGAGTCAAGAAGTAAGTTTGTACCCCACGGCCTAAACTCAAAAGCATCAAACCAACCCATTAGAGAACAACACCTTCTACCATATAATACCTCAAAAATCACCATCTGGATGCTCAAATGATAGTTATTATAATGTGCAAAATCTGCCAAATCTAAGAACTGGTGACACTAGCCCCCAAAATCAATAAAATAGGTCCTAAGCATATCCTTTAGGACTTGGATAGTCCTCTATGACTGGCCATCGGTATGAGGATGAAAAGCTACATTTAGGTCAACTCGGTTGCCCAACTCCCTCTAAATATACCTCTAGAAATACAATGTGAACTGAATACCTCAGTCTGAAATGATAGATATTGGCACTCCATGCAATCAAACTATCTCACAGATGTAAATTTGAGCCAACCTTTCTAGATTAGTGATAGTTTCAACCGACAAGAAGTGAGTAGAATTGGTCAATTGATCCTCAATGATCCAAATACAATTAAAACCTCAAGAAATATGTGATATCCCTATTACAAATTCCATAGCTATCCGTTCCCGCTCCCGCTCTCACTATGGAACAGGAAGTCGATGCATCACATCGCCTAGCCTCTAATGCTCGAACTTCACCTGCTGACTGTTCAAGCACCTAGCTTTAAAGGCTGAAATATCTCTCTTCATTCCATGCCATCAGTAATACTGTCATAAGTTATGATTAGGGATAGCAATGGGGTGGGTACGGGGAGAGTTGAGTTCAACCTGTAAATTTTTTAAACTTCCCTACCCCGCCCCCGTATGATGACTTTTTCATTTTTAACCCGCCCCTCATAAATTCACCCCGCTTAAATTTTAATTTTTTTAATTGAATTTAGTTTTTTTTTTCGCTAATTAATATCTCAACAACTAATTAACTATTTTTAGTGGATATTTTAACAATTATTTCTTAATGGTTCATTAAAATTTTCTAATTAACATTTTAACTAACAATTGTCGGACATCTCTAGTTTAAAATTTTTAAAAAAATAAAATTAAAGTCAACGTTTAGCATAAAAAATTTATATCTTTGAGTTTTACTAATTATAAAAATTTATTTTTTCGAATTCTGATTTGATTTTTTAAACTTGCAACCTGCCCCGCCCCACATTAGTTTTAAAAATAGCTACTTCAACCTGTCCCGCATCCGCCCTTCTCCACATAACTTTAAACCTATCTTGCCTCACATAGCTCTAAACCCCCCCTAGCCTATTGCCATCCCTAGTTATGATATATCTTAGCTACCTCAGGATGAATAGAGTACCTTGAACAGTGGGCCTCTAGAAGAATCAGTCTAACCAAGTCTCTAACTCCAGGAACACAGATATGATCCTTGATCCTCAAAATACCATCCAGATCTAACGTCGCCTTTCGAGACTCCCCACTAAGCACCTTATCATGAATAATTCTCAGTTGTGGATCATTAAACTATTGAATTCGTATCTGATCCAATAAGGAAGATTTAGCCTTCACACAAGCAAGCACCCTACCATGCTCAGAAATATCAAGTCAAATCATCTAGTTAGCTAGGGATTGAATAAAGCTAAAGACCGTTCCTCAACTGAAAAGAATGACAAACTCCTAATACTCACTGTCTTCTAGCTCAAGGCATCTGCTACTATATTTGCCTTGCCCAGATGATAAAAAATAGTAACATCATAGTCCTTCAGCAACTCCAACCACCTGTGCTATCTCAGATTAAGGTCTTTTTGACTGAAAATGTACTAAAGACTATGGTGATCGGTAAAGATCTCATAGTGAGAACTATACAAATAATGCCTCCAAATTTTTAATGTGAAGACTATTGCTGCCAACTCTAAATCATGTGTGGGGTGGTTATTTTCATGTATATTTAGTTGCCTAGAAGCCTGTGTAATAACTCTACCCTGCTGCATTAGAACACAATCAAAGCCAATACCAAAAGAATCACAATAAATTGTAAACCCCTGGCCCTCAACAGGTAGAGTAAGAAGTAGAATTTGTCAAGGCCTTGAGCTTTAGAAATCTCACCTCACACTCATTAGACCACTGAAATAAGAGAACCCCTCCACAAGCCGTCTATAATACCCTGCTAACTTAACAAAACTATGAACCATTGTGGGAGAAGTAGGCCTAGACCAAGCATGAACTATTGCTAGCTTATTCAGGTCTACCATAACCCTATCCCTGTACACTACACGCCCCATGAATGTCATAGACTGAAGCAAAAATTCTTACTTACTAAATTTGGCATACAAACTTGGTATGGTCGACACTTGAAGAACTATTTTTTATTCCCCAAGAGAACCACCTGGCCTCATCATCACATCAACTCGACAGCGGAAGAAATACTCAAATATAAAGGCATTACATGGATAGATATAACTCTGCTAAAATATAGTTCCAATGAATAAGTTTTGAAATAACAATACTCAACAAATTCTCTACTCAATGTCTATGAAGCCTCTACCTCTAACATCTAGATGGTACCATGACAGTTCATGGCTACCCAACTCAAGAAAATAAAATACTCAATCAAAAGTAAAAAATAAAAAAGGGCTCTTCTGGAGACCAAGGAAGGCTCACCAACTCTAAGAATGTACTGTACTAGACCTCAATGATGCGCGAGCTAGAGTCCTCTATCACCTATATTTGCATCATGAAATAATGTAGGTCCAAATGGACGTCACTACATGGAATATATTGGTATGTAAAATGGATCAAGAAAGTAAAGCTCAACTCACTCACCTCAACTCATAACTCAACTCAACAAGTCATGCTTTCAAATAAATGGACTTAATAGTGTTTAACTCAGTTTAAAATATTACGCTAAATTAGTATTTGCTTAGGAATTTCTCTTAACCGATATCTAATCCCACCACCTTTAATTTGGTGATGCACAACGAAGGCAACGTCGTTGCTACGCCCATCCTAAACTTACCAAGGTAAAGGATGATTAACTCTCTCATGGATCCATAATAAATGTCCTTTTTTTAGGACCAGAGTTGCCAGATGTGTTGAACGACTATCCTATGCTGGCAACGAAGTTTCATGGGTTAGAGAAGTTATTTACTCACTCTTATTTTGGTGCTCGATACTCTTCCCAATACTAAAATATGTTTAACTCATCAATCAACTCAAATCTAAATGATACTCATATCAATCAACTCAAGTCTCAACCTCATTGGGTTATCTTAACTCAGCTCATCTCAGTTTCTCATCAACTCAGTCAATCAAGGAAATCAATTAGACTCAACTTAGACTCAAACGGTCATTATGACTCACTCAAATAGACTCGTCATGGAATACAAGAAAAATGCACCAATGGACATGTAATTACAATACACTATGTTCCTCATGCACAATCATACTCAATTTACTCAACTAAAATAATCAAGCTCAAACCTCCACTCAATTCATATATAGACTTTCATAAAATCATGCAATTTGGGGTCTATGATGTCAATGCATAAAGTTTATATCTCAATCTCATATCATCAACAGTATAATGCATCACTTATTCAGTTCATAATCATGAGAACTCAAAGTAAATGCAGAAAATTTGGTATTAAGATGATAGGATTTTTAAAACTCAACTCTTATTCTCAATTTCAACTCACGTAGGTGAAACGGGCATGTGAACAAACTTAGTTCAACACTTTAGGAAGCTTTACATACCTGGAAATAGAAAAAGCGATCAAACCTCAGTCAATCCTCGCGTTTGAACTCGAAACTCTCATTTTTCTCTCTTCTTCGATGCTCTCAAGAACTCTCAAGCGTGAATGGAAGGTGAAAAATATTCTTAGGGTTTGTTTTAGGACTCTAATTATGTCCAAAACAATATAGGTTATGATTAAAAAGGGATAGTAAAGGATAAAAATACCCTCCTTAAAAGTGTCGCAGGGACCAATGAAACCCTGTCTATGGGTCGTGGATCTTTTTACAGGCCGTATATGGCCTCTAGTAGGTAAGGGGCCCAAAATCTTAAGCTACTGGAATTTGACATGAAACCTACAAAATCTCCTCTTAGGGGTCGTAGAATAATATATGGGTCATCTGGTAACTCGTGGTTTGAAGTTTTAGAAAACTTAATTTCTTGGAACTTCAACCTACGAAACCAGACTTATAGGTCATAGATGGTTTTATGGGCCTTCTGTCAACTCGTATCTCAATTATCCATAAAAGTTAATTGTTTTATCCTCAATTCACAAACTGTTTCCACGGGCCATAAAATAATGTATGGGCCATAGATTGTCTCGTGATTTTCTTCTAGTGATTTTTCTGCATTATTTTTCTCAGTTTCCTCTGGTCTCTACTTAGGATATATAGGATAAATTTGGTGGTGTTACAAATATGACAATCCCCAACTTGCTAGATTACGAGATTGGATGGAGAGTGGAGGCATGAAGTCATTCTCAGTTGATGACGAGGGCATTTTGCATCGACATGATAGATTATGTATTCCCATGATGGGTGAGGTAAAACGGCTAATACTTGAAGAGGATTGTAGCTCGCGATACTCCAACTATCCAGATGTTTCGAAGATGTATCAAGACTTGTGTGGTTTGTATTGGTGGAAAGGTATGAAGGCTGATATTTTGAAGCATGTGACTAGTTACTTGAATTGCCAACAGGTCAAATATAAACATCAAAAACTTGATGGAGTAATGCAAAACTTGATTATCCTAACGTAAAAGTGAGAATGAATTACTATGGACTTTGTTATTGGGATGCCGAATACTTTCAAGAAGCATGGCTCAGTTTGGGTGATTTTAGACAAACTTACAAAATTTGCCCATTTTATATCAGTTCGGGTTACTTATACTTCAAAGCAGTTAGCACATATTTACCTTCGAGAGATAGTTCAACTTCATGGAGAGCCTATTTCAATAATATCATATCAAGGTGCACAGTTCACTGCTGAGTTTTGAAAGTCTTTTGAAAGGTCGTTGGGATCACAAGTTGAGTTGAGTATAGCTTTTCATCCCCAAACTAACGGACAGTCTGAGCGGGTTATTCAAATCTTGGAGGATATACTTAGAGCTTGCACAATTGATTTCAGTAGATATTGGGACGATCAGTTACCTTTGGCGGAGTTTGCTTATAATAATAGCTAGCAATCGAGTATCAAATGGTATCATATAAGGCTCTATATGGTCGTAAGTGTCGATCACTAATTGGATGGTTTGAACCTAGCAAAGCACAATTACTAGGTCCAAATTTGGTTCAACAAGCCTTAGAGAAAGTTGTATTGATATGAGAATGGCTTCGAACAACACAAAGTTGATAAAAATCTTATGTAGGTAAGAAAGTCAGTGATGTGGAATTCGTAAAGGGCAAAAAGGTCTTTTTAAAAGTTTCTCCTATGAAGAGAGTTATAAGATTTGGTCAAAAAGGTAAGTTGAGTCCTAGATATATTGGTCCTTATGAGATTTTAGATTAGATTAGATTGGTGGCATACCGACTTGCTTTACCTCCGAGATTATCCAATGTGCATCCTGTGTTTCATGTGTCCATGTTTCAACGATATGTTTGTGATGATAGCCATAAGATTAAACTAGAAGATGTGGATCTTGATGAGAATTTAGCATATGAGGAAGGTCCAATATCTATTCTTGATAGGCAAGCGCGACAATTAAGGTCGAAGAAGATAGTTTTCGTGAAAGTTTTATGGCTCAATTATCCAACTGAAGAGGCTATTTGGGAATCCAAGGCAAATATGTGAGATAGATATCCTCAATTATTTGACACTTCAGGTATGGTTTTATATTCGTTCGAAGACGAACGTTATTGTAAGTTGGGGAGAATGTGATAATTCTTATTTTTAATAAAGAGTTGATTGGTAATTTTTAACCACTAATAATTTTTATTAAAAGAATTTTAAAAATAATAATAACAATAATAAAGAGAGGGGTCTAATCCCTTTTTTCAGTGTGTCGCACACAATTGTTACAAAACATTAGGGCAGTTTTCTTTTTCTCTTCTTTCATTCCTTTCTTTTGGAAGAAAACACATAGCTCCCAAGGTGATTCGGGTAAGTTAAAACACAAAATTAACTTGATCCTTGCACCATTTTTTTGGGTGATAAATTCAGATATTGAATTTTATTGTTGTGGTGTGCTCTTGTTAATTTAAAACATATATACCAGAAACTATTGGTAAGATTGCAGTCTCTATATTACAATTATTGTTCGAAGTCACTTTTGGGATTTTCACCTTAGTTTATTTGTATAGAGTTTGTGTAATATTTGGAGAAACTGAGCATTAACATATTTACCAGAAATTTCACCAATTAAGTTTTAATAATGAAATTAAGAATGTTTTTGTATTGGGTATTAAGGTTTAACTCTAAACTTGAAGGTTAGGGATATTGAGTATTGACCAACATAATTGATATCAATAATCAATATTATTCATAGATTGTGGCAAGTGGGGGTTGTTTTGGTGGGTGTTCTACGCGTGTAAGGTTGTGGAACTTATCATTAATAAGGTAAGTGAGATTTTAAGTTTTAGTAATTGCTTTGAAAATATATTCTTTCTCTGCCTAGTTCATGTGCTCGAAAGAGTTGGTGTTCTTTAATCAGCCCTAGATATGCTATTTTTGAGAAAAATATCAAATATTTTTATAAGTTATATGTGGTGTGATGCTTGATATCTTTCTTCATTATTGTGATATGGTTACTAGGGGCATACGTAGTTGTTTAATATGTTAGGGGCATATTTATGCTACCGTAATATGTTAGGGGCTTTGTACACGTTACCGTAGTATACTTTTAGAGCATTATACATGTTGTCATGGACTTGTCAGGGTGATGGGTTGATCTCCTTCATTGCCATTTATGACAAGTTTTGAGTATGGATTGAATTGAGACATATACTGACCTTTTTGAACATTTATTTGAACTTATTGAGCTAATGTTATGAAGTATATTCTTGTGGATATTATTTATGTATATCCATTGTGCACATGTATTTTATAACTCTTGTTCCAGGGGTATTAATGTAGCGAATCGAGGATCTTATTAGGTTATATTTATATATAGCTCACTCTTTACTTGCATGTCAATGCAGATACTATTGCAGAAGATGAGACTTGTGGCTGACAAGTTCGTTCCTGTGGACTATGTTGCTCAGGTGAGCCTTCGCATTGTGCGTGGAGGCCACTGTTTCAGCTCTATCTATTATAACTTATGTTTTTTCCTTTGGGGTTTGCATGTTCGATAGTTGAACTTATGTCACTCTATTAGATGCTCCATGATCTTATTATGGAATTTGGGCTAGAGATGTTTTGTAAAGTGACATTTTTTTTCGTAACTTGATATACAATTTTGGTTTGATAGTTATTCTATTTTTATGAGTAGTGATGTGGTTTGGTATTTTGGATATTTTTA
Source organism: Solanum aculeatissimum (assembly GCA_038996855.1). Lineage (NCBI taxonomy): Eukaryota > Viridiplantae > Streptophyta > Magnoliopsida > Solanales > Solanaceae > Solanum > Solanum aculeatissimum. The sequence continues at coordinate 11,918 of JBCEWC010014159.1, forward strand.
GAGCATCTATATAGATGTATATAGATGTATATCTGTCGGGAGAATATCAAAGCACAGAGATATAATTTTTGATATTTTGGATGTGTATATAGATGTTTGGTTCTCCCGACAGATGGTTCAGTCTCATTTAGGCGGTATTTTGGGATGCAAAAATTATGCACATTCTTTAAAAAAAAGTTAATTAGAAGTATAATTTGATTAATATATTCTTTATTAATTCTATAATTTTTATCTATCTAATGTCTCTTAATTTTAGAATAATTAATGATAAAAAGGATAATTAATTATATCTTAATTATTTAACTTGATAATTTATACTATATTAAAAGCGTGAAGACCCTTAGAAATGTTGTTTGAACTTTTTCCCTTCAAACTAATAGTATTCATTTAATTTTATTTACATGAATATTGTATTTATTTAATCATAAATACCATTTATATATAATTTATAAATTGACATTGACTCGTTATTTTGAAATAAGTATATGACGATTAAAAATGGACAAGGATGTATTTACTTGTCAAACTTGAAACTTTATCCGTTCTAAATGGAATGAATATTATCTCTTTTCTTCGGTCTCAAGATTGGCCATAGTATTATAATGGTAAGTAATGCTATAACTTTTCAAGTGAACAAAACCCACTGCATTGCTTGTTTAATATAAAAAAATCCTCAGCGTTTTCATCATTAATCTCTCTGTGGAGGGAAGTTGTTGGTTTTTCTTTTTTCTAGAAAAAGAGACTGCAACTTGTTCTTTAGCTATCAATAATTTCATTCCTTCTTCTCTGTTTCCAATGTGTGTGACCTTCTAAGAAGGAACGTCTCTTTCAAAGTTGTCTTTGTATACGTTTGTCTGTTCTTCTTGAAATTAATTTTTGTGTCTTGAAATTTGATAAGATGCTCTGTTCTGTATCATGCTGAAATTTTGTATGTTGTGCTCTGTATGATATTGGAATTGGTGTTTTTGAACATTCTCTTGATTGATTTCAAATTGGGTTTGACGAGTAATACTAGTTTTTTCTTATTATAACTTTTCCAAGAAAGAAGAAAAATTATTTTATCAGCCCTGTTCTTTTGGAATGACTATTTTGTAATTGCAGAAAAATGGAATTCTCTCTCAATGATGGCTCTCACCATAATTCTTATAAGGTTTGCTCTATCCCTTTTCTTTTCTTTATCCTTTTAGCTTATCTGAAAAATCTCGTGATCTTGATTACTATACCTCTTGAACTGCAGCTTGATTACTTTAGCAACTTCATATCTTATGAAATTCCTGCACACGTCACAAGGGAAGGGGATAAGAAGATAGAAAATGTGGTGAAGGAACAAGTTGTCTCCAAAGAGTGGGATAAATGGATAGCTAGTCTCTCAACAAAGTTTCTCTTGCCAGAGTTTTTCAGGCTACTTCTATCAAGATACGAAGACGGGAGGGGAATCAAAATTGAACACTATGTTTTTATCTCTGCATCATTCTTCAATTTGAGTTCCCAGCCCAACGCTTGATTTTCTGCCTGTCAAATTGTGGAAATTCTAAGCTCTTGCTGTGGTGCTCCTTTGTCAGGGATCGGACAAGTATTATATTTGTAATCCTCTTGCATTTGAGGCACATTGTCATGTTATCTATGCATGTCCTATGATTGGTCAACCAATTATTTGCTTTGATATTTACTTAAAATTCTTGGAGATTGTACTGATTTGGGAAATTCGCATCTTGGTTTGTTTCTCAACTATGAGACGAAATCAAATCAAGTGTTAGCCTTTGGTCCCTACAAGTATATTTTTACCTATTCAAGATGGAAAGTGAGTTGTGCTATGTGGAAATGTTTTTATAATAGATATCTACCAAGGCATGAAAATGAGCCTGAAGCGCATCATCAATCTTGGATTCGATAGGAGTCCAACATAAACAGCCTTGCTATGTTAGTTACATAGACCTGAAGTCACTGTGTTCATTCTTCTTTTATACACTAGAAAATCATTGATTTATACTTCGTTACTGTTCTCTTTTTTGGTAATAAAGGATTTTGAGTAGTGAAATTTCTTGGAATGTTATCATTTTGGATTTTCTAAAAACTTATTCCTTCTTATATACTTCTTAAGGGCATCTCCAATCCAAAACACCAAAGTTTACATTTAAATCAATTCCCGCCCACGTTACCAAATTATATTCTAAAATAAATATTTTTCTCTCTCCACATTATTCTACTATTATTTCTTAGAGAGTTTGCATGTTTTATGAATTTTTTTTGTTTTATATCATCATCATCATATCATATCTATATCTATATCTATATCTATATTAATCTATCTATCTATACTATATTAAAAGTGTGAAGACCCTTAAAAATGTTGATTGAATTTTTTGCCCTTCATTAAAAGACTATTCTTTAGATAAAAAATCGTCTTTTCACAAATTTCTTTAAATTATTATTTAATTGTATTTATAATATTGACTTCTAAAATATATGGAAAGAAGTGATAAAATAAGGACTTCTAAATCCTCCTTATTTGATTTACTTCTACTTCTTCCTTATTTGAATGAGGAAACCTGCGGTCGCTAAGGAAAATCCGAATTTACATGGGTTCTAATTAGTGATAGAATCTCTATATATAAAACCTTTATAAATAAATAAAAAGTTGAATAGAAT
>JBCEWC010014160.1:0-14565 GCA_038996855.1 Solanum aculeatissimum
TTGACTTTTCCATGCTTCAAGGTCAAGACCGATGACTTGACTTTTCCATGCTTCAAGGTCAAGAACGATGGCTTGAAGTTAGTTGTCCATCCACCCAAAACTCTTCCATCGAAAGCATGCTCAATGCTCAATGGTCAAAAATGGTGGGATTTTTTTTTCTTCTTTTTCAAATATTACAACAACCTACACCTGTGTAGGATTTGTCCCAAATTCACTGAAACATGTGAGCCTAAGCAGAATTCAGATTGCCAAAGTTGCAACATAGAAACTAAACTCTAATCCCTTATACAACCACCTATACAATTGTTATGTCCCCTTCAAGTTACCCTTAATTTGAAGCTGAATTTCTCTAATTTTTATACCTTAATTAGTTTCTTTCCCTTCTTCATATATGTTTCTGCTTTGTAGGACATTGTTATTGGTGGGACTGACACTACAATCACAACGGTTGAGTGGGTAATGGCAGAGCTTCTGAATAATCCAGAGATAATGTCAAAGGCGCAGCAGGAACTGAAAGATGTCATAGGGGTGAATAACATTGTTGAAGAATCCCACTTACCAAATCTGCACTATCTTGGCGCAGTTTTGAAGGAGACGTTACGTTTACACCCTGCGTTACCACTGCTTATGCCAAAGCGCCCAAGTCAATCTGCAGTAGTAAGTGGATACACAATACCAGAGGGAACTAAAGTATTCTTGAATGTTTATGCAATTCATAGGGATCCTCAACTGTGGGAAAGTCCACTAGAATTCCAGCCTGAAAGGTTCTTGAGTCCCTCAACAAATTTAGACTATTCTGGAAATAATATGAAGTACCTTCCATTTGGATCAGGGAGGAGAATTTGTGCTGGCCTTCCGTTAGCAGAGAAAATGGTCATGTTTATGTTGGCTTCGTTGTTGCATTCCTTTGATTGGAAACTCCCTGAGGGCGAAAACGTTGATCTTTCAGAGGGATTTGGACTTGTCATCAAGAAAAGCGAGAGGCTTTTCGCTATCCCTACTCCCAGGTTACCAAATTTCGAGCTATATCAGTAAAACCAAGAAACTACAAGGGCCTTTACATGATTTTTAGTTATTTTTTAAACTACCTTTCACTTTAGTAGGCACCCTTCTGTGATCTGTCACATAACACCAGGGTAGCATTTCTTTATTTAAACTTTCAACCATCTGGTTTTTATTCTATTAGTAATACTTTCATCTACTGTTCCATTCTCTTGAAACAATGAGTCAAGAAATCTAAACTATTTGTATTTTAGCACTGCAATTCCACCTAGTCTCACCTCGACTTCACACTTCTTATACTGACTAAACTTGCAGTACATTGTATCCTGTGACTTCATTTATTTTTCTTTATAGGACATGGGATGGTCATTAAGAAAAAATTACGCAATAATCAGTATCCCAACTCCCAGGTTACCAGAACTAGAACTGTATCAATAAAACAGCGTCTTACAAAAATACAATGTGAGACCAGTCGATGTCCTATAAAGAAAAATAAATCACGGGATATAAACTAATCATATCCAACACCGTCTATGGATCAACAAGATCAGAATTTACTCACTTTTTATTCATGAAAATTTGGCTAAGTTACCCGAAATCCAAGTTTACATATTATGCACATAATATAACTGACAGATGATCAAGCAGAAGCAGCAGCTTTGCAAATTGGGAGGTCATTTGGAGAATTGGGTGGAATATTCAGAATTGGGTTGCTCTCAAAGAAATTCACTGGCTTTATCTCAAAGCTTGATGATACTGTTGGCATTATTGGGAAATCCTCTTGGCATGGAATATGATGGAAACCTAATGTGTACCACAACACTATGTCTTGATTCTCAATTGCCCTGTCTCTGCAAATTACAAACAAAAAAAATACTTTATTAATTGATAGTAATGTCGCAAAGTTATTTATTAACTAAGTCCATCAAACAAGTTCAATGTTCGACCATGACGACAACCTGGGCCATTCCTGGCACATGAGCTCCTAGAGCTCATCATAGGCAGGATATATATTGGTGATTTGATGTTACCCAATAACAATGCATGACTATTTTATGTACTATCATGTTGTGTTACCTATTACAATGTTGATTCTTTAAGTTACTCCCTTCGTTTCAATTTATTTGTCTTACTTTTCCTTTTAGTCCGTTTCAAAAAGAATGTCATTTTTTGACAACTCTTTAATTCTAGCTTCTCACGTTGTATGTTTAAGACCACAAGAATTTTGATACATTCTTATGTATCTTTGGTTTAAAATTACAAGATTCAAAAGTTTTCTTTACTTTCTTAAACTCTGTGTTAAGTCAAAACCAGACAAACAATTGAAATAAATGGAGTAAAAACTAATAAAAGGGGTAATGTGATTTACCTGTCAGACCAAACAGCAAGAGTGTCATCACCTTGACTTTGGTAAACAAACAAGCCAGCAGCCCATTGTTCAGATTCATTATAAGGAGTCACCCAAATTTGGTTATTTGTAAAAGCAGCTCTCTTCTGTGGAGGATCATCATGGTCAAGTAAACTAGCTGCAGTTCCACCAGGAACCACTTTGTAACCAGCAGGGTTCCCAACTCTCGACTTCTTATTAGAATTAATCACATGGAATTCCGAAGGATCATATAGCTTGAGCTTAATTTGTGCATCTTTTTCAGTTTTAGCCACATTTCTAACCGCTTTTAAGTAGCTTCTTCGAGGCGATTCTCCAGGAGAAGTCATCTCCTTCTGGAGATTCACCTTCACAAAAGAATTATTCGATGGACCATCGATGTCCATGTCAAGACGGAAAGTTATGTAGTGATCATGGATGACTCCTATTACGTTTTCAGATAGGAGAGTGCCATAGAGTTCCTCATTTTGGTTTACTTGATCCATGTTCACATGTGGAGAGCCTTTCACCATCAATATTCCACTTAGTCCAACCTAAAAACAAGATTGAAAAAAGAATATTTTTTTAGAATTAGTATCAAAGGAATCTTAACGAGGAAAGAAGAATCTTAGACTATTTTATTCAATGGTATGGCCTAACGATAAATGATGTCAGTTAAAGAACTGTGAGTTATCATATTCAAAAATACCTATTTTCTATGCTTATGGGAACTAGAAAATATCCCGTCAAATCAATTACAGTGTGTGCAAGTTGATGATTTTAAGATTCAACTTGGAATTGATACTAAGATGAGACAAATGACCAAACATTAAAAATAAATAAATAAAAACTTGATGTGATTGGGTTATTATTGCTATTTGCTACTCCCTCCGTCCAACTTTACTTGGCCCCTATTGATTTGGCACAGAGATTAAGAAGTAGTAAATGATAGGGGTAATTTTACCAAATCACCCTTTGAATATAATTAATGCAATGTATTGAAAAATGTAATAGGGAAAAAACTATAATTAATGACAAGGGTAAATTAGGAACTAAGTATAAAATTATCTCTTGATTTCATAAACTGGACAAGTATTGTTGGACATCCTAAAATAGTATAGGGGCCAAGTAAAGATGGACAGAGGGAGTAACTAATAAGAGTTAATATAGTTATAATAATAGAGGTGACAAGCGTTGAGATCAAAATAATGGAATTTTGTGATACTTTGCATTCAGCTACCTTCTCGTAAAGTTGTTTTTAAAACTCAATTTGGAAACCTTTTTTTTTTTTTTTTGGCTTTCCCCTATTTTTGAATTACTAAAAGTGAAATGTAATTACATATATTGATTATCTTGTGTTATTTATTGATACAATTTTATAAAAAGGAATTGGATAAATTTTAGGCAAAATTGGACGGATTATAGTAGTCGTGAGTATATTTTATTGGTCAAAAACTTTTCTTAAAATAAAAAATGTATTATTGACGTATTACAATTTTACTAATTCACCATTAACTTATAGAAAATTGAGATAAATATCAAAAACACATTTATTTTATATATATATATATATTTTTATTTTATTTTTTAATTTTTTTTTTGAGTTTGCATACCTAAATTATTGGAAGTATGAAATTTCATACTTAAATTATCACTTATTAGTTTGAGAAATACACCTTAGTGATGTGTGTAATACACTCTCGCTTTTATTGAAAAAAAAACTTGCCACATGAATAAAGTATTTCACCTTGACAAAAATTAAATAAACTATTAATATTAATTAAAAGTTAAAGATTAAAGTACTACCATTCTCCTAAAATATATTATTTTTTACAAAATAAAATTTAAAATATTTTTGTCACCTACTCCACCCCCACCCTCCAGCAATCCCTACCTTTTTTTTTCATATATATAAAATATTTTTAAAAAAATTCAAAGTTCAACCCCTCCTCCACACCTTCCTAAAATAAATTAATATTTTTTTTATTTTTTTTAAAATAAATAAAATTTTATCCTACATCCATCTAACCCTCTATTCCTAATTTATTTCTATCTCTTTTTTTATACATATGTATACATATATGTAGAAAGAAAAAAATTCACTTGGGTACCAAATATCATAGAAATAAAAAATTTTGGCAAGTAAAAATAATTTTCTAAAAATGAGAAAAATAAAATAGAGAACTAGGTGGGTAGGATATAATTAGTTTTTCTAAAAAAATTAAAATAATATCTAAATTATTTTTTTAATGGGTGATAATGGGGGGAGATAAAGTAAGAATTTCTTTTTAAAAAAATTATAAAGTTTTTTTAGGGTGAGTATTGGAGAGGAAATGGTAAAGTGAGGTAAGAAAAATATTTTATATTTTTAATTTTTTTAAGGTGGAATGTTTTTCTCATATAGAGTGTGATGTGACATTTTTCTTTTAAATAAAAGAGAAATTTAAGTACACACCATGATGATAATAAAATAAAAAAAAAGATATATAGTTCTTAAATTAAGAAGTGATAGTTTAAGTGTATAACTCACACTATCAATAATTTAAATATAAAATAAAAAAGAAATATTTTTGTACAAAATAAATAAACAATAAATAAATGATGAGCTGTTGGGCATCACTGCCTAATGACTTGTTTTTTCTTTTTTGGCAACTGTAATGCAAAATTATATATATTAAAGTTTGGTGAGGATAAGAGATGAATTATTAGGATATAAAATAAAGGTATAAGACAACCTGGTCTTCTTGTACAGATTTGCGTGGGGCCTTTTCTTTATTGTTAAAAATAAAATAAAATAATATCCTCTTTTCCCTTCTTTAAGCTTCCCTTTTTGTTCTTTTTTAGCATTGGACCATTTCGTGGCAGAAGCAAATGTATTTCCACACTTTCTGACGGTGCCATTATTTTCATAGACCATAGCTACCAAATCTCCCTACCCTATCATCTAATCTTCATTCAATTCTTTAAAGCCTCTCTAAATATAATTTTAAATCAGATTAATTTAAAGTTAATAGTTTATTTAAAAATATATTAAATCTATCAAGTTGTATATTTTTTTTATAAATATAAAAGTTTTATAAGTTTGTGAAAACTATTAAAATTTTATTAATTTCTATAGATTTATTACATGAATAAATTATAGTTCATAAATAAAATATTGAAATATTCTGAGGCGTCGTATTGATAAATAACATATCTCCATATATTTTTTATGAATAAATATTTGTGATTATAAATTTTTAAATAGACATGATTTTATAAAAAATCACTAGTTAACAATAATTGTAACTAGCTAATCTTCAATATAACATTTTATATAGTATGAACAATCACTTCGCACAGAGCATAATTTTTTTTTTTTTTCAAAATATAGACTTATAAGTCAAATTTTATATTTTCAAAAAGGAACATCTAATGACTTAAAATAATTCATGATGCGGAGTAGGCAAAACCTTTGTTAATCCAATAATTCAATATTCTCCTACCAATAGATACATAATTGAATCCTAATTAATTTGCATTCACATTTTTTTTTGAATTGATAGATAGAGTTTTATCCACTTTCACCGTAAAAGAAAGATTTTTTCGAGTAAATTTTCATTTCATTCATTTTAAAATTTACTTTTTTGCAATTGCAATCATGTAAAGTCTATTAAATATAAATTTTAAAATAATTCAAATTATATTACATTCATGAATATATTAGTCTAAATAAATGTTATGGATTAATATAAGGGAAAATTACATATATATACAAAAAAGTAAAATGTTTATAAAAAAAGTAGCCCATGTTTTATTTACATAAAAAATAACTCAAAATCATCGAAACTATACATGACTATACAATATGGTTTGTCAAAAGTTATAGAAAGTATACACTTCTATACAATGTATATTACTTATAAATGAGCTATACACAAAATATACATTATGATATACAAATATACACCGACTATACATGTCTATACAACGAAGGCTATTTTTTTTGTAATTTTTTAAGTTTAGTGTCTCTCAGTGTAATTTTACCTTAATATAATTGGATTAATTATTTAAGTCCAATAAATATGAATTTAATTAAGATCCAAGTTAATTGATTTGAGTTACAACAGGTGAGCCCAATTTCACTTCATCCTAGAGGTCCATCCTGGTACTACACATCAAGTGATGTGCCATGTCAAGTCAAACATAAAAGCCAATAGGATCATGTCATGTGTCAAAATGACAACCCATTTCATTAAAGCTCAATATGCCATGTCACTTAAATTTAATTGACTGAATAACTATAAATAGGAGTTTAATTCAAAAGAAGATAAAAAATTCTAACAAAAAGCTAGAGAGAGCTTATGGAATAAACGCCACAAATTTCTTTACAAGTTCAAGAATTCAAACCTTCAAACATTCAAGTTCAAGAACAAGCTTAAAACCCTTGGATTCAAGATCAAACTCAAGAACAAATTCAAAATTTAAGATCAAGCTCAAGATCCCTTGAATTTATAGTTGAAAAAGAGAATAAGAGGATTTATAGAGATTGTAACACTCACATATTGAAATCAAATAGTACAATTGTTGTGATATTTTCGTTCTTGATTATTATTTTCTCATCATGAATTTTTATCGTCCACAAATTCTGGCACATCCAGTGAGATAATCTTTATATCTCATATCAACTTTTCAATCATCAACGAACATTCAAATGACTTTCAAGAAGATCAACTCTCAATCAACTTTCTCTAAGGCTGATGACTTCAAGTTCTCTATTGAAGTAGAGGAAATTCTTGGTGCTACCTTTGAGAGTTTTGGAGTTGTTACGAGGAAAAAGGCCACCATACTAGGGAAACAAACATTTCAAGTGTCGTCCACATTTTTTTGGATCTTCAACTCCGAAAGGAGCAAGATCCTCCACAAATGCTTCGAATAGAGGAAGTAGTATTACCGAAAAGATTGAAAGGACTTTGGTTTCACTTGAGTTTCCTGGATCTAAGAACTCTATTGCAAAGAAAGACTCACGTGATATGAGCCATTTAGAGATTGACTTGTAGAAAAAAACTTATGCTACTCCCCGAGATCACTAATGGTCATGCAAGAAATGGTAAAACATGCTTCATCCATGGAGGAATAACTTACGAATTTGGCAAAGATAATTGAATGATTGACCAAGCATGTGCAAAATCAAGAATCTTGCATCGACAAGTTGATGGATAGGATGGAGGCTTACTAGATAGAGAATCTAACCATATGCCCAGAAAGGACATTGAAGTTCAGGAAGTTGGAAATACTGTGAAGCAAACACCACCTATCAAGGAGATGCCAATTTCTTCCGAACGGATGATCCCACTTGATTGAATGAAGGAGTTCATTGAAGGGACCATTAAGGATAAGTATAAATTCTCCACCAAGTCTTCCCACATGTATGCCAAGACTTACACTGCAAGGATTGATAACCTCAAATTGTCTACCGGTTATCAACCTTCCAAATTTCAACAGTTTGAGGGAAAAGAAAATCCAAAGAAGTATGTTGCACACTTTGTAGAGATATGTAGCATTGTTGGGACCTATGGAGACTATCTTGTCAAGTAGTTCGTCCTCTCTTTAAAAGGGAACACATTTGACTGGTACAACTGATCTTGAGCCTAATTCCATTGAAAGTTGAGAGCAATTAGAACATGAGTTTCTTAATCGCTTCTATAGCACAAGGTGCACTGTGAGCATGGCAGAAATCACGAATACTCGCGAAAAGAAGGATGAATCAGTTATTGATTTCATAAATTGATGGAGAAATGTAAGTTTAAATTACAAATATAGGCTTAGTGAAGCTTCTGCTATAGAAATGTGTATTCAAGGACTGCACTAGGGGTTTCACTACATCTTACAAGGAATTAAGCCTAAGTCCTTTTAAGATCTAGCTACTCATGCTCACAATATGAATTTGAGCATGTCTTCTGCTGGAAAGGATGTAATGCCTATTGATCATCCTCGCAAAGGGAAAAGGGAAGGACAAGTAGGAACCTAAGAAATGGAGAAAATTTGTGTCCAGAATGACGATAAAGAATCCATACTACGAAAGAAAGTAAGAAGCAAAGTGTAAAGATGACTTTTCAAGAGTGTCCAAATCAAAAGTTAACCTTGAGAGAGATGCAAGAACAGGAATACCCTTTTCTGGATTCTGATGTTCCTAAAATTTTTGATGAATTAGTTGAGATAAATCTCATTGAGTTTCCAGAGATGAAACGAACCGATGAAGCTAGGAAGACTGAAATGCAAAAAGCCTTTTTGGAGAGGTTCTTTCCCAGGTCGAAGAAGCCGAAGTTGAAGAATCAAACCAACAACTTCAAGGAGTTGCCTGGCAATTATATCAGCACTACATGGGAAATGTTTACTAAGTGCTTGAGGAGTGTTCCTTTGTCATGATCCAAAAATGGGCGTGATGACACTCATCTTATCCCACCAAGACAAGTCAGCCAAAAATTCAATTACAACGATAAAGTGCGGAGGAAATAATTAAAATAAAAGTTTAACTGCGGATAATAAGTCAACTTAATTAAAATATCCCACAAAATCTAGTTGTCATGTGCACAAGCCTCTAATATGTTACAATAGAATTGAAAGAAAATATAAGTCTCAAATGATGTTGTCTCTAAAGTAGAACAAGATCATAAATAGGAGAAGGAGGGTTTGCTCAGATGATGAATAGTTACCTCACTAATCTCCACATAAAGCCTTGGATAAGAAGAGAAGAGAGAGTATCATAAAGATCCGAGCATATAACCTAAAAAAATATAGAAGCAAAGGGTGAGTACCAACCACGCGGTACCCAACAAGTTAACTAACAAAACAAAGCAAGTCCAATAGAATACACAAACTTCTTTCATCCCAACCAACCTCCATAACTATAACCGGCACAGAAAATCAGCCCAGCCTAGCAACACATAATACACAATAAAGATAGTTTTTTACAATATCACAAGCCACAACTCACAAGTCATACCACAATCAATCACACGAATAACATCATGGCACACAAGAATATGCAAGGATGAGATGCAATGCTTAAGCAACAATCGCTGGCAATGATCTCGACATCACAATATCACTAGCAAAGATCTCAGTATCACAATATCATCGCCAATGATCTCGACATCACAATATCACTAGCAAAGATCTCAGTATCACAATATCATCGCCAATAACCTCGACATCACAATATCACTGACAATGACCTCGACATCACAATATCGCCGACAATGACCTCGACATCACAATCTCGCCATTAATGACCTTGGCATCACATCTCAACCGGTAAAGACCTCAACCCTAATTTTCACTACACTCATATCAATAACCAGAACTAATGCAAGTATGCGGGATATAGAATGAATGAACATAAGATGAAGTCCACAAACAAATCCACTCATAATCACCAACCACAACAATATATCTCAATATAGAATTCTCATCACTTAATCACATTTTCAGTTCAAGTGTTACAACACCACACCAACTCACATATATATTAATCACTCAATTTTTTTATAATATCACAAATATCTTGCATCACACATAGAAGAAAGGAAAATTTGGGAATTCTACGAGAATTACAAAGTTTTGAAAGTCCACTTGCCTCAATTAATCAAATAATCACTTCAAAACTTGAGCCTTTCGTAACACTATCAGATGATCAAAATCTGTTCAAATACATAATCTACATAAGAATACAGATCCGATGACACCCATATTGCTATATTTATTTTTAGTTAAAAAATCAGGTCAAAAAGTAACCCCTATCCCTCGAATTCGAATATAAAAATTTCTTTTAAAATATGTTTACTCATAATAAAATAAACTTATATGTCAAATTTCAGTTAAAACGGATAGTTATTTGACCGCCAAATCAAGACTCTATTCTAAGAACCCTAGGCTATATTTTCATAAACTGTACACGTTTCTATCCTAAAAATCTATTCATAATCTCATGAAAACTTAATAGAAAGGATGAGAATAATTACCTTAACGCTTAGAGATGAAAATCATAATTTTTCTCTCCCTTTTTCCCTTTCTTTTTTCTTCCTACATCTCTTTTCTTTTCTATGTTTCACGTTTCTGTGAGTGCGTCTTTTTTTTTCTTTTCTTTAGTTTTCTCTTTGGTTCTTTTTTCTTGGGCTGCACATCAATCTTTTTTACACACACACACATATATATATATATATATAATTGTAAATTTATTATTTATTTATTTTATATACTAAAAGTAATAAATTTTTCTAATCTATTTTTAATAAATATGAAATAAAAGGTATAGGATATTAACTAAATTATTATATCAATTCATCAATTAAATTAATTTTCTAAAATTATCCCTTAACTAAATAACCACAAATACTAAATAGTCTAAAATTTTCAATTTAATTACGAAAATGATCTTTTATGAAAGAGAAAGAATTTATTTTTAAAATGACCTAACAGGTCATTACATTATCCACTACTAAATCATGTTCGTCCTCAAACATAAAGAAGGAGAAGGAAGAATAATGGACACTACCAAAATCCTAAGTTAATCTTCTAGTGTTAGTATTCATCTCTCAAAGTAAGCTCCTCTTTAAGACCATTCCATCAAAATTCAACTACTAAGAACTGAACCTTCGAATCATACTTTGGCAGATCTATAATTCAGGAGTGATTTTCAAGCCACAGAATAAATCATGAACCCAATTTGAATGATAATTCACTAGATCATAACTCAATAATTAGGACAAATCTTCTGTTACGTATGACAATAAAATTCTAAATCAATATCGATCATAATCAAAAGTGACTCTAAATCAACCATCCCATCATGAATCTTGTTAATATTTCATTTTCACAGTCAAAAATTTTCACGAGCTTAAATTAGTAAATGTGATCTCTAGACATTGGATACTCATCATAGAGCATCAAATTTGTTTTTCTGGCCCAACGAAGAAAATGATTAAGTAACCACCTAGTGAATGATACACCAAAATATACAAATACTCTAACAATACCATCAAAAATAGTAGATCAAAAGTTGTGACTATAAATAACCCTTAAGAGCGATAGAGCTAGACCCAACATGTCTCATATTCAATACACACATAGCCAGAACATAACCTCAACAACCAGACGAATCTTAAGACTACTGGAAAACTATAAGTATTCATGGTAGCTCTTCTATAAATTCACAGAAGCAAAGTTGTGTGTGTAGAACCACTTGTATACTTCAACTATCCAAAAAAGACTAAATCTTCCATAATTAAAATAATCAAGTCTGCACAAATGTCTTATCTTCCCAAGAGAAAATTGCAGGATCGGTTCACACGATCCACCACTAAGGATCTGTCTACAAAAGTGAAGACACGAGTAGAACTAGGCGGGGAATAATACTCTAAAATATGTCCATAATCAAGTAAGTAGTCAAATAAGAATGCACAGAATCAAAGTCGAATGATACAAGATACTCCTTTCATAGTGCTTCTATCAAACATTTTCATTTATCTGACCCCATCTCTCTTTTTTTTGAATTATTTTATATTTTTTTTGCTACTCACAATCAACTTGTCTTGTCTCCAATATAATCGTACACATACTTAATTTATCAAACTCCATATACTCCTCATAATACTGCATCAAAGAAAACACTCTTAATACTAACAGAATATCATAGTCATACTTGTCATTTACCATTTTCTCAACTTGTTACTAGTATCGAAGTCTTCTTAGCAACACATTGTCACCTTCAAATATTTCAACCTATGACTTTCCCTCCTTTTATTTAAGCATTTCTTATAGACATGAATCACACCCAAAACTGATAATACTAATTTTAAATTTGATAGAACTTTTCTCATCGACGTAAGGCTATTTAATTATACCTAAAATAACTTTCATGCAATTTTTTTCACATACCAAAATTCAACTACCATTCAAATTATCATATACCTCATGCCAAAACTCAGAGAGATTCTTGGTCACCTTAATAATTTTGTATACCATAAGCACATAACTTCTAGTTATCATCAAGTGTCTATGTAACACATCACAATAATTTATGCAGAACAGTAGATTCATACCATAACACTCCCATAAATTATCTACCATAATTCAAACAATCTAAACCAATATAAAAATACAGAATCTTTCACACATCATCGTTTGTTACTTGAATCAAAACTCAGTCTTCATAAAAGTCACTAATAAAATCATAGTAAATCGATACTAAACAAATACACATTGCATGGTCATATCTGAGCTCAAAGGCGAAAATTAGTAAAACCTTTAGTTCTGAACCAAGAATTTATACAAAAGGTCTTATTCCTTCACCTTTCTTAGATTCTTCCTATGACACAAATTTTGGATACTCTGAACTATTCAATATATCAAACTCTTGTTCCTTCACTAACTCACTTATCAACTTTATTCTCTGCCAACAACACATGACATTTTACCTCATGCTCTAAGTCAAAACTTTAAGTGGAACACTTCTTTCTGTCCTTCAACGATAAAAAATAACTAAATTTATGGCCCAAACCTCATGCAAATTCTTTCAGATGCTAAGTACTCATTGCTATCCATTATTTCTTATCTTACAAATTCATATCTTGACAAATACACTACCAAAAATGTAGACTAACAATGAAAACTTGAATCTTTATTTTAACTTGTACCCTGATTCCTTTATCTATTGGTATTAGCTCATAACTTGAGATCTTTAATTCATGCATCTTAACTTTTTATTAATCACCTCTTTATCAACCATACTGTATCCCTTGTAAATTTTTTTAATGTGCTAATTACCATCTTCAAAACCACAAAAATAACTTATCACCACATTCAAGACACACGTATATAGATCTTTTTTTTAAATATTACCCAATAGTTTTTTTCTAACCCAGATCAATGATACGTAACACTATTACCATAACTAAAGCAAAATAAATGAAATAACATGGCTTTAAATTCAATTCTCTACTCCTCGAAAGATACATTTTTGACCTTTATCATTAAAGTGAATGTCCCTACATCTCACTAATTTATTCATTTATGACTCTAGTTCCTTTCAATTCTATTGAAGCAGTATCTCAACACATTCTACATCTTTTCTTATGATCACGTTACTCATTAAATAGTAGCAAATGTAACTTTTGATACCTGCTAATTGTGTTTACCATACTGAATTCTCAATCAAAAATCCCTATCATATGATTGCATCTTGATCATAATCTATCACAAGCTCTTATTACCATTATGCTCTATAGCCCATGCCATCATCTCAAGGTTAACCTCATCATTGATATGACATCTAAACCTATTATATCAATCAAATCTAAAGGACTAACTCGATTTTCGATACACTTTCTTACTAAAAATTCTCAATTGGCTTTGCACAAGTATACTCGTTAAGACTTTCCTTATGCATAAGCTTATCATTTTGTTATTATTCACTTATCATTTTAATATTGATCCGCTCTCTTGGATCTTATTATAGATCAATAGTCCTCATTAAGAATCCCCCAAATACACCTCACAACATAAATGCATTAATTGTACCAAAGATCCACCACTAAAACCTTTCTTATAAAAAAATACTTAACCCAAGAATCTAGAGTAACAAGCTAGTTGATTTATCAAATATGAATGCAACATCAAATCTTATTAAATGAGCCTGTGATACAACTAATAACTCCTTAAGTAGTTAGTATTCACACTTGACAATCAACATATTCATTTTTCATATACCCAATCGACATATTCATTTTTCATATACCCTTATTACTATATCATGAAAGTCCATTAGGTCCACCACTAAAGTACATCATGCCTATCAAGAAAGTAGTACCAAACTAGCCCACATACTTCTACCCATCAAATAGATACAAAATATTATCTAATCGGTCATGACCCTAGCCTAAGCAATACACATTTTTTTCATAAATTCAGTCGTCAGCAAAAGTAACACACTCCATAACTCTAACCATGTAAGCATCGGTATCGTTGGGATATTTGTATCATGATCCTCTCTAATATTCACTCAATCTATGGAATCATAATACAAATTCTGACTTCCATTGGCAAAAACCCATTCTTATCATTATCGAAGCAATTCATACATGTCACGACCCAGATAGGGGGCCTAGATGTGACATGGCGAAGGAGAACCCGAAAGTCCTCGATCAAGCCATCATAGC
>JBCEWC010014161.1:0-14565 GCA_038996855.1 Solanum aculeatissimum
CCAAGTGCACACGGACCGTTTAGTGGTCCGTGGTTTGTGACTTGTCTCATGGGATGGTTCCTGACCACCCCTAGCTCACTGGAACACCCCCACGATACCCCTCATGGACCATGACAAGTTTCATGGACCGTGGGCTTGTCCCTATCCACCTTTCAGAGCCTATCTCCAATGTCTTCTGAATTTCAGGCAGTTCCACTGTTTGGGCCATAACTTCCTCATCCAAACTCTGAATCGAGTGAAACCAGTTGCGTTGAGAATATAACTCAAAGAGCTTCAGATTTATATATAGTATCTCATAGGTTCAACCCAAAGCAAAAGTTATGATAGTTTGAAGTACACTACCCAAACGGCTCTTTTAGGCCACCAACAGACCTGTTTTGCATTCGGCCACTTAAACTCAACCCGTGGCTACCAAAACTTATAAATGACCAGTATTACATCATATAAGGCCAACCATAAGTAGTTTTTGAAAATTTTCAGGTTGTTACATGTAGAGGCATTGTTGGATACTTATTGGATTATATTTTATGTCATACTATGTAATGTTTCGATTATGCTTCCGCTTATGCTATTATTATTTGTTGTATGGGAATGTGTTTATGTGTAAAGTCCCTAACCCTTCTTTCCCTCATAGCTTGATCATACTTACCCACCCTTTAGAATGTAATTGCTATGTGCTATGTGATTCATGCTTATTCCATTCACCACAATATCCCCATAGCTTGAGTCCAAAGTCCCGGAATCCCTAAGACTTATGTGTTGTTTATTATGTTACACGCTTCCGAACTGATGATGTGTGTGATGATGCTATGATGGCTTGATCGAGGACTCTCGGGTTCTCTTTTACCATGTCACATCTAGGACCTACTCTCGGGTCTTGACACTATCTACTTGTCAAATTTTTTTAACAAAAACAACAATTGTTGAAGAAGTCTCTACTATACTCCAATATTTTTTTCAACAAGTGAAGCAGTTGTTTAAGAAGATTTTCTACTTGTTGAAATTTTTCTCAGCAAGTGAAGCAGTTGTTGAAGCCATTTGCCTATTTGCTGGGATTTATTTCAGCAAGTACATGTAACACCCCTCCCGCACCTCGAAAAAATGCTCTATAGTGTATTTACTGAATATCTCAAAATCCGTGCATGATTTCAAAAATCCAACTTCATATTCTTATTCAAGGGGAAATATTGTGTAGAAAAGGAGTAGTCATCAATTTGTAGATGACCTGTAGCGAGAAATAATTTTTTAGGTGATTCAGAGCTTATCCAAAAAACATTGCGACCAGTCCGCGTCGTGGACCTGTCGCTCATTAGTGTAAAATTGTCCTAAATTCATTTCTAAACCAAACATAGGGAAGAAAAATTGAACGTCATGCGAAAATACCCTAAATCGTAAAAAGTCCACATGCAGACTTGTCGCACCATAGGTAAAAAGAAAATTGAAATTTTTTTGTTTCACTTGAGGGTAATTGGGTAACCGAATACCTATATAGGCGGGAATCCCTCATTTTTAGTCAATTTTTAAGTCCTAACTCACAAACACTCTCTCAAAAACCCTCTTAATCTTTCCAAATCCTCCAACAAATCTCAAAATTTTCAAGAACTCTTGTTGGAATTCAAGAACCCAAGTAAAGTCCTCCAAGTCTCATCAAGCTCCCTCCATCTATTTTAAGAATTTGAGGTATGTAGATCTTCCATCCATGGGTCCTTCCACCAATGGAGTCCCCAAAATCTTTTCAATAAATTTCTTTAAGATTAGTGGATGATTTCTCATGGGTACTTTTTTTACTCCTATTATGCATGAGATATGTTACAAATTATCATCTAATTAGTTGAGTTGCATGATTTTCTTTCAAGGGTTTCTCTCCTATGAGTTATTTTATGATATTTCAATCTATGAATGTTGTGAAACCATGAGATACTATGAAGGGGATGATTGTATAAGATGAATTTTATATTTCCATGCCTATGTTTGAAATATGATATGTATGATATGATGGATTGTTAATAATGGTTTACATTGATGGTCCTCACCACATGTCTTAAAGTATTGTTTCTAAATAACGAGGGTTCCATTATATGCTATGAAAGATTATGGATTTTTGGATGGTTTCATGATACCAAAATTGGGGGTTTTACTACAATATTGGTCGATTGGTTTGAATGACTTTCAAATGAGTTAATTTTACTTTTGCCATGCCTATACTCTTGAGTTACATGATTTAAAATAACATGCCTGAGCCCACCCAATTGACATATTGAGTTTTCTAATTATGAATGATTTCTTTTGATGAGATTTTAATGATGAAGTTTCTTATAAATGAAAAAAAGATTTCACTATATGTATGTTAATTCATGAATGTGATGGGGGATGAGTTATATCAAGTACGTTAAGAAATTTGTTGAAATCCCATGAAAGTTATGTGTTAGTGTAAAGCCCTCTTTATGATTGTATGGTATACAAGTTGTGCATGTTATTTTTATCCTCATGTTTGTATGTCCAAAGGGACTAGTCTGATGAAGTTTAAAATGAATGAATGATTGAGGTATGATTCCTCCACCTAGTAAAGATTATGAGATAATGATAGGCCAATAGTAGAGGCATAAACTAGATTTAGGAGCTATCCTTATGATGATGATCTATGTTTGAAAGTCTTCTAGAATGGGTTAGTAGAATATCTCAACATACTAGGTGATTCTATGATTCATGTCTTTAGTTATTTCGTAAAAGTCACACTTACCACCGAGTGTACCAAATGGGATAGATGTGTATACTCTCCATAGCTAGGGCAAGAGAACGCTAATAGAATCTTGTTATCCCATAACTACATGCCACTGTAGGAAATAGGGGTCACTACTAGTAGAGGTTGGCATCTAGACCACCTGTTAGTAGAGCTTGCTTAATAATTAATTTAGTGGATCCACTTAGGCATCTTAGGAGGTCACCTTGGCAAGTGACTTCCCCCTTTCTTCTGGTGTATGGGAAACATCAAAACTCCATGCCTTAGCTCATATAGTTTATGTCAGTTAAAGATTTCTCTCACACATGTTCAAGATCTTCTTATGATCCCAAGTTGTCCCTCTTATGATGATTATGATTGTTCTTTTATGTCATGTCCAAGGGTGTCTTAAAGTTTTATAACTCATTGTCTCTAAAGCTTCCATTGTTTCCTTTCGATATGTTATGGTCCTTTCTTATTATCATTGGTATTTCTCATAAAGGTATATTTCATTCTTTCCAAGTATGTGTGGTGTCCTTCATTATGATTTTTAGAGTTTTATTTATATTATGTGGTTATTTCATTGATGTAAACCCAAAGTTTTTCCCAAAAGATATGACTATTTTACTTATGTATGATAACCTATGTCCCTCATTATCTTATGTTTTATGATTAAAGTGATGTTCTAATTGATTATGTTGTTCACTAGTTTAATGACTCATGTTTTGTTTATTACATGCCCACATACTAGTACATTCAAAATACTAATTCATACTTTTTACCTACATGATTTAACTATATAAGGAACGACGCTCCTCGATATCCTCCACCTGGCTAGCATTTGGATCATAGAAGATTTTGCTTGTGGTGAGTCCTCTAGTTCGGGGATAATATCCGGTTTCTATTTTGCTTATGTTGAGACTTTATTTCACTTTACTTTCTAACTTGAGGGTAAGCCGAGGACATGTATTAGACCCCATCCTATTCATGTTTAGAGGTGTTGTAGGATACTACACCATGTAACTATGTTGAGATATTAAGCTTTTATGGAGATTTATCACTTAGACCCTATCCCTTATGTGATTCTATTAGATGTTTTTGATAAATGATGAGAAGTGATGAAAGTCCTAAGTCCCTATTTGCCCATAGCTTTAGTCCTACTTACCCTTCCCTTAGTACTTGCTTGCCCTATCTATCCTTATAGCGTGAGTCATAAGCCCCTATTCACTTAGAATTATTTGTTACTTGATCGTCGTTTAATTATGCTTCCACAACCAAGGATATGCATATGATATATTAAGAGACTTGTTTGGGTTGCCTTTGGGTTTTCCATTCAGCATGTCACATCTAGACCCTAAGTATGGGCCGTGACAAGCTTGGTATTAGAGCACTTCATTTATAAATGGTCCTCGGACATCCAACACACTGCATTGAGTAGAGTCTTATTCATAGTTGTGAAGCGTGCCACAACTGTGAATAGGAGGCTATGGGGAATTTTAGGAAATGTTTCACTTTATTACAATTCATGTCGATCCATTTGAAGTACCTAAGGTTATTCCTCTCACTAATGACACCCTCTTTGCCATTTCTAGAAGGTACTACCAAGAAGGGCACCTTTGCTAATGGGTGATGCTAAAGATCAAGTCCTACCCATGCAACAAGAGGAGAATGTTTTGCATGTGGAGTTTAGGTTCACTTTCACCATGATGGCACAAGTATAAATCAAGACAATCGGGGTACTAATGTCCTGAATGTTTCCACCTTTACTTCAAGGGTAAAGGATTTTACTAGGATGAATCCTCTCGAGTTTCATTGTTCAAAGGCGGAGGAGGATGCTCAAGAGTTTGTGGACGAGGTGTATAAATTGTTGGCTAATATAGGTGTGACTTCGGAGGAAAAGGCAGAGTTGGTAGCCTTCCAATTGAAAGGGTTGCTCAAATATGGCACACTCAATTGAAGAGTAAGAGGAGTGAAGATTTAGGTCCCATTTATTGGGGAGAGCTCAAGGATGTATTTCTAGATCATTTCTTTTCCTTAGAGTTGAGGGAAGATAAGATGCAAGAATTTATCAACCTTAAGTAAGGGAATATGGATGTGAGAGAGTATTTCCTCAAGTTCATCCAACTCTCAAAGTATGACCCGATATTGGTTGCCGACCCTAGAGTATGAATGAGAAAATTTATGTTGGGATTATCCGACATGCTTATCCAAGAGTGATGGATCACTATGCTAGTAAAGGAGATGGACATTTCAAGGCTCGTGACTTATGTGGAGAAAATCAAAGATGAGAAGATAAGGAAGAAAGAAAGAGAGTCTAAGAGAGCTCGTTTTAATGAGGGTGGATTATCATTTACCAAGACATTGAAGGTTAGGAGTAAGAAGGAAATAAACCCATATGTTACTTGTGACAAGTGTGGTAAGATGCACCTAGGATTGTGCATGGCGGGTCAAGAAGGTTTCTTTGAGTGAGGTGAACTCGGCCACATGAGAAAGGATTGACTGGTGGCCGCTAGGAAGGGAAGAGAGAGAGCTCGTAATGCTATGCTTAGTTCATATGTGTCTGCTTGAATATGATGATGGTTGGTACTAAATATTTTCGTAAGTTTTGGTGATATGCTTGATGTTTTGGTATGTGGTTGTGTTGGCATATCGATAATAATGGTAGTTCATGTTCATTCTCATGCTTCATTTATTTAGCCTTGACATGTTACCCATCATGCATTCATGCTCATAGAGTAAGTTAATTGAGGTTTCATGTGCAATTATGAAAATCTGCTACTCATGCTTTTAAAATAATGTCCATGTTAGAGACTTTGAAAGTTGTATGAAAATAATGTTTGATTCGCATTATTACAATTGTAAAGGGTTGATAGATGTTGTTCCACTTTATTCATGCTAGCTCTATTCACATTAGGGGATGAATGTTCCAGAGAGGGGATATTATAACACCTCTATCGCGCTTTAAAAAAATGCCCTATAGTGTATTTCTTGAATAGCTCAAAATTTGTGCATGATTTTGCAAATCCAGCTTCATATTCTTATTCAGAGGGAAAATTTTGTGTAGGAACGAAGTGGCCTTCGATTTTTAGATGACCCAGAGAGAGAAATAAGTTTTCAAGTGATTTTGAGCTTAGATAGAAAAGTTCGCGACCAGTCCGCATCGCGGACCTGTCACCCACTAGTGTAAAATTGGCCTAAATTCATTCCTAAGCCAAAATAGGGAAGAAAAATTGAACTTCACACAAAAATACCCTTAACCATAACCACGCGCCATAGGTCAAAAATTTCATGTTTCACTTGATGGCAATTGGGTAATAACCCAATATCAATATAGACGGGAATCTCTCATTTTTAGTCATTTTTCAAGCCCTAACTCACAAATACTCTCTCAAAAACCCTCTCTAATCTTCTCAAATCCTCCAACCAATCTCAAGATTTTCAAGAAGTCTTCTTGGAATTTAAGAACCCAAGTAAAGTCCTCCAAGTCTCATCAAGCTCCCTTCATCTATTTCAAGAATTTGAGGTATGTGGATCTTTCATCCATGGGTCCTTCCACCCATGGAGTTCCCAAAATCTTTTCTACAAATTTATTTAAGATTAGTGGATTATTTCTTATGGGTACTTTTTTTACTCTTATTATGCATGAGATATGTTAAGAATTATTATCTAACTAGTTGAGTTGCATGATTTCCTTTAAAGGGGTTCTCTCCTATGAGTTATTTTATGATATTTCAAGCTATGAATGTTGTGAAACCATGAGATACTATGAAGGGGGTGATTGTATAAGATGAATTTTATGTTTCCATGCCTATGTTTGAAATATGATAAGTATGATTATGATGGTTTATTGGGAATGGTTTATACTGATGGTCCTCACCACATGTCTTGAAGCATGGTTTCTAAATAATGGAGGTTCCATTATATGCTAGGAAAGATTATGGATTTTTGGATGGTTTCATGATACCCAAATTGGGGTTTTACTACAATATTGGTGGGTTAGTTTGAATGACTTTCAAATGAGTTAATTTTACTTTCGCCATGCCTATACTATTGAGTTGCATGATTTAAAATTACATGCATGAGCCCATCCAATCGTCATATTGAGTTTTCTAATTATGAATGATTTCTTTTGATGAGGGTTTAATGATGAAGATTCTTATAAATGATAAAAATGTTTCACTATATGTATGCTAATTCATAAATGGGATGAGGGATGAGGTATATCAAGTACGTTGTGAAATTTATTGAAATCCTATGAAAGCTATGTGTTAGTGTAAAACCCTCTTTGTGATGTTATGGTATACAAGTTGTGCATGTCATTATTATCCTCATGTTTGTATATCCAATGGAACTAGTCTTATGAAGTTTAGAATGAATGAATGATTGAAGTATGGGTCCTCCACCTAGTGCAGATTATGAGATGATGATAGGCAAATAGTAGAGGCATAAACTAGATTTAGGAGTTATCCTTATGACGATGATCTATGTTTGAAAGTCTTCTAGAATGGGTTAGTAGAATACCTCTCCATACTTGGTGATTCTATGATTCATGTCTTTGGTTATTTTGTGAGAGTCATACTTAGCACCGAGTGGACCTTGGAATAGATGTGGATACTCCACATAGCTAGGGAAAGAGACCACTAGTAAAATCCCTTTGTCCTATAACTACATGCCACCATAGGAAATAGGGGTCACTGCTAGTAGAGGTTGGCTTCTAGACCACCTGTTAGTAGAGGTTGCTTAATAGCTTGCTTTAGTGGATCCACTTAGGCATCTTAGGATGTCGTCTTGGCAAGTGATTTCCCCCTTTATTCTAGTGTAGGGGAAACATCGGAACTAAATGACTTAGCTCACATAGTTTATGTCGGTTAAACGTTGCTCTCAAACATGTTCAAGTTCTCCTTATGGTACCAAGTTTTCCCTCTTATGATGATTATGATGGTTCTATATGTCATGTCCAAGGGTGTCTTAAAGTTTTATAACTCATTGTCTCTAAAGCTTACATGGTTTCCTTCCGATATGTTATGGTCCTTTCTTACTATCATTGATATTTCTCATAAAGGTATATTACATTCTTTCCAAGTATGTGGTGTCCTTAATTATGATTTCTAGAGTTTCATTTATATTATGTGGATCTTTCATTGATGTAAAACCAAAGTGTTTCCCAAAAGATATGGCTATTTTACTTATGCACGATAATCTATGTCCCTCAATATCCTATGTTTTATGATAAAAATGATGTTCTAAATGATCATGTTGTTCACTAGTTTAATGACTCATGTTTTGTGCATTGCATGCCCACATACTAGTACATTCAAAGTACTAATGCATGCTTTTCACCTACATGATCTAACCATGTAGGTATCGGTGCTCCTCGATATTCTTCGCGTGGCTAGCATTTGGATCATAGAAGATTTTGCTTGTGGCAAGTCCTCTAGTTTGGGGACAATATCCGGTTTCTATAGTGCTTATGTTGAGACTTTATTTCACTTCACTTTCTAGTTTAAGGTTGAACCCAGAACATGTCTTGGCTCCTGTCCTATTCATGCTTAGAGGTGTTGTTTGATACTACGCTATGTACCTATGTTGAGATATTGAGCTTTTATGGAGATTTATCCCTTAGACCCTATCCCTTATGTGATGTTATTTGATACTTTTGATAAATGATGAAAAGTGATGAAAGTCCTAAGTCCCTATTTGCCCATAGCTTGAGTCCTACTTACCTTCCCCGTAGTACTTGCTTCTTATGTGATTCATGCAAATCCCTTTCCCCTATCTATTCCCATAGCGTGAGTCATAAACCCCTATTCCCTTAGAATTATTTTTTACTTAATTGTTGTTTAATTATGTTTTCGTAACCAATGATGTGCAAATGATATGTTAAGAGGCTTGTTTGGGTTGCTTTCGGGATTCCTATTCATCATGTCACATCTAGGCCCTAGGCCTAGGTCGTGACAGTACATCAGTTGCTAAAGCAATCTATTTATTTGCTAAATATTCAAAAAAAATTACTTAACAAAAAATCCATTTAATAAATAGGATTGTTCAACACCATTTTTACATAATCATTCAAACAAAAGACATAAGGGAAAAATATTGTTTGTCAATCCAAAACATATATAAAAAGTTTTCTATAATCGTTAATAACCAACAAATATAAACACTATGGTACCTGTTCCTATGCAACAATACTTTTCATGCACCTATGCATCATCCTATTAACTGTATTATCATTAATAAGTATCATAGGAGTGTTGGTAATCAGGTGCTCAATATATCCAAGTGAATATGAACCACAAGCTGCAGTTGAATTATTTTTTGGAGCATCCTCCAAACTCTCAATGTCCCATTCTCTATTCAAGAGTTTCTCAAGAAAGTGTCAAACATTTTACTTTGCTACAAGAATCTAGGAAATAACTCCACCATCGGCATCATGAGCGCCACGAAATTCTCATCGAAATAAACACACCTGTTGCAATCATGCACATTAATTTTTCCTTTCTCGATAAGAATTTCAAGTGCAACATAATGCTTTTTTCCAATATTCAAGATAGTAAAAAGTCTCTTAGCACTATGCCATGAACACCTCCAGGAAATGGTCAACCTCTTTTGCAATAATCCAAGTAATAATCATTAAAGATAAATTCTTCAATACGTTCCCTCAAAGAGACTGTAACAACCTATGATTAAAGTGGATCACACACTTACCCCTAATTGAACAAAAAGAGGACTAAATAACCTTTGACTTTAAAATAGATATATATGCTACAATTCAAGTTAGAATGGGCTTAGCCCATTAAAAGACCCCCGCCCCCCACTTGAGCGTAACAAAAAGGCTGAATACATTAGAAATTGTAGGAAGGATTGTTTAGTACGTTTGAAGAAGTAAAATAATTTTGCACAGCTGCTGGTCACGTTTTTCAGCAGCATGGAGGGAAAACAAAAAAAAATCAAGACCCCTGGTCACGAGTAAAGAGAAAAGTAGAAGGAGTTAAGATTTTCGAACTCAATTTATAAATTTGATTTGTATATTCCATGGCTATGAAATTGGGAGAGTTAAAGAACATTGGGTAAATAGATAGAGGAATATGTTAAATTTCATGAATTGAGAGAGGAGAACTAAAGATTTCGAATGAAAATTATTTTACTTCAACATACAACAATGAAAAGAAGTAGGATGATAGGGTTATTTCGGCCATTTAAAGCACAAATTTAGATAATTTTGGGTATGAAGATATTTATGGATAAAAGAAAATTTCATATTGCTACTGTCAAGTTTACTCTTAATTCATTGGTTAGACTTGAATGGTGATGTTAAAGTAAGTTGCTATTAATTATAGGAGGTAGCCAGAGAAAGTACTTGAGCCATAGAAAGAGAGGGATTTTTAAAATTTTCCCTTGTATTGCTTAAATTGAAAAACTATAAGTTAGTGAATAAGATAGTTTGACGTATTGAGAGTCAAACCTTACATCTGAGGGTAGGTTACCCAATACTTCTTTATGAATTAGCCTAAATAAAGAAATTTACTTGAGTTCTATATGATATGGTTATAGATTGATTGAAGGAAGTCGTTCAACTTAGGCTTATATATTGAAAGTTGTCCCTATAGTTGGAAAGACTTAGCCATTCAGATTGAAAGATCCTATCATGAAACCAAAATTACTCGGGTTCGTTAGATTAAACCATTTGAGCACTAGGTGAAACTGAATACTGATGGCAGTGTTATTGGTAACCCAAGGAAAATAGGTGCAAGGGGTATAGTTAGAGATAAATATGGAAACCTTATCATAGAATATTCCTACCCTCTTGGGAAAGGAAATAACAATCAAGCAGAAATGGAGGCAGCAATAATAGGACTGAGGTGGTGTATGCAGATGAGGTATAGCAAAGTCCTTTTGGAAGTGGACTCAGAACTCTTAAAAAAATGGATAAACTACTCTGCAGTCCCTCCTTGGAAGATCATGAATGGTTTAAGAAATTTACAATACTATAGGGCCCAAATACAAGAATTCCAGTGTCAGCATACTCTTAGAGAAGCCAACCAGGTCGCAGACTCACTTGCTAAACACAGCCTGAAGCTGATCAATCCTCAAGTTTATCATGATGTTAATCAGATTCCAAGAAAGGTCAAAGATTATTTCATAATGGATAGGATGGAGGTAATTAACTTTAGAAGGAGAAAGCTTAAGAGAATTAAAAAAAACCCTTGAACAATCAGGGGGGCAGCCTTCACAGGAGGTCTCTTGTAACCTGATGTTGATCCCTGAAGCTGGCTATGAAGGATAGTAGCTAGGATTAGTGCTAGGTTTATTTTCCTTTTATTTATGTAAGGGGAGAGTCTCCCTTGCTTATCGCTTTCCTAGATTAAATATAAAAGAGTGGAGTCCTCTTTTAGAATTTTCTTGGTTTGCTTCTTTTAGACATAGGGACAATTGGCTGATCTTAATAGGTAGGCCTTTGGTATACCACCATAGGGTGGAGTTAAGGTTGATGTCACCCTCCATGTACCTTTTCTTTTATTTATGTTAAAGCCTAGGGGTGTTGCTTAGCCTCTGACCCACCACAAGGGTCCTTAAAATAAATAAAAAATCTAGGTCGGAGAAGAATGGGAGTGGTCGAATTAGAGTTTGGGATCGACTGTATTTGAAAATAATGGGATTAAAATAATTTTGATCCCTATTTAAACCAAACAAGGTTGGGTTAGAATCTCAGGGTTCTAGCTTCACAAAACCCCGATTACGGGCTGCAGAATGCTCTATGGCCCGTGGATCGTAGTTTCATTTAAACCCTTTTATGGACTGGTATAGTCAATGAGATTTTATACGAGCCGTATTATGCAATACGTCTCGTAAAAAGGATCTCGTAAACCACTTTTAACACTTAGGAAAATTTAGGGACTTACCTAGGTGTCACGAACCCAATCCACGACTCGTAGTTCTACATACGAATCGTGGACTTGACTCATGGACTAGAGTGCATCAAATACTTGCTCACTAGAGGACTTTACGATATGGTCTATGGGTCGTACAATGCAGAACGGCCCGTAGAGTCAGTTGTAAAGTCCATTTTCAGTTCCTTTTCAGCCAAAAATAGTTGACTTGGTATGGTACCTGCAGAACCTGCAAAAATACACGATTACCCTATATAACACCAGTTCATTGTCCAAAATTTACAACCTAAAAATACAAAAAGCTAACCTATTTTAAGTCTATAGCTAAAAACTAAAAACTAAACTACGATTATTATAAAAATATCTTGGGTTGCCTCCCAAGCAGCACCTGATTTATTCCTGTGAAATAACATGGGCTATCTGATTACTCAGACTTCATCAATAGCCCACGCCTCCATCTTGAGCTTATTTGGCCTCTTCATTGACCTACAGACATTGAAGGTGACTTCTTCGTCATTCAATCTAAACTTGAGAAGGTCGGATTCCATATCCACTAGGGCTCGCCCAATGGCCAAGAACGTCCTTCCCAAGATTATTGTGACTTCAAAGTTGACTTCGCAGTCTAAGATCACGAAGTCCACAGGGAATATGAATTTGTCCACATTGACGAGGACATCATGTAGGATTACCATCGGCTTTATCAAAGTTCGGTCAGCCATCAACAGTCTCAGGCTAGTAGGTGTAGGGGTTGCCAGGTAGAGATTCTTGAAAATCACAAGGGGCATCAAGTTAATGCTGCCACAAAGATCACATAATGCCCTTGCAAACTCCACATTCCCTATAGTGCACGGAATGGTAAATGCTTCAGGATCCTCTCTTTTCTGCACCAAGGACCAGGTAGAGATAGCATTGTAATGTTGGAGATCTTGTGAGAGCTCTTGACTCATGGTGCGCTTTTTCGTCACCAGATCCTTCATAAAGTTAGCATATTTGGGCATCTTCTCCAATGCCTCTATCAGTGGGATGTTGATGGAAAGTTGCTTTAACATGGAAAGGAAGTGTTTGAACTTACCTTCCTCCTCCTTTTTCTTTGGTCTTTGTGGGAAGGGAGAAGGAGGTCGAGGAATGGGTCTCAACTGTTTTGGCGTGATATTGTTTTCCTTAGTCTGAACACTAACATCTCAAGTTTTAGCTTACTTATCCACAACACCCTCATCATTATCTATAGGATTTGGAGGATCAGTAGTTTGCTTCCCACTGCGAGTTATGAAAGCCATACACTGCCTTTCATTCTTTGGATTCTGAATAGTGTTGCTAGCCAGAGTACCCTTCTGGCGTTGATTAA
The DNA here is from genome assembly GCA_038996855.1 of Solanum aculeatissimum. Classification (NCBI taxonomy): domain Eukaryota; kingdom Viridiplantae; phylum Streptophyta; class Magnoliopsida; order Solanales; family Solanaceae; genus Solanum; species Solanum aculeatissimum. The sequence goes on from JBCEWC010014161.1 coordinate 12,956, forward strand.
GTTGGGTCGAGATCTGGACGAATTTATGCTCAAGCTACTTGATTGTAATTGAATGAGACTTGATCTTCTAATTAATGTTGGAGATGTCCATCTTTATCCCCCTAAGTGTCTCATCCTACGCGTCAGCTTTCTTCAGTAATCTGTCAACATCTCCTCAATTTGGATGAACCTTCACCAAAATCACGATTGTGGGAGGGGACGTAGGTGCCACTTTTGTAGCCATCTCTGCGACCCCACTCAGTATCTCTATCTTGGCCTCTATTTCGATCATAAAAACTACCCCTGTTATTGTTGTTATACGTTCCCTCTCATCTGTAGTTCTAACCATGGTTTCCTTGCCCTTGGCCCTAGTAGTCCTGATAGAACCCCTGGGCGTTAGGCCGAAAACCCCCCATCTGCTCAGCTACAAAACAAGAATCTTGCTCAAAATAGGGCTCCTTATACATGGGTGCTCAAACAGGCTGATGAGGGACAACATTGACCTTCTAAGCATTCTGCTTCATCAGTAGCTCCACGTTTGTACTAGTCTATGCTAGTTCTTGCATCACCTCTTCATTGACCTGTGCTTACACCAGAGTAGTAACAGCTCCAAATGAGCTCTTTGTTGTGGCTTTCTCCCTTGTGCCCCATGCACGAATTGTTTTGACCACCCGCTCTTGCCTCTCGATGATCTCCTAGAAAGTATAACCCATGAATGATCCACCCATGATGGTATCGACAACTGCTTGCCCATTCTCATCAAGGGATCTATAGAAGATTTCAACGAGGGATTCATCTACGATCTTGTGGTCGGGAACTCTTCTCAGACACTTTGAAAACTGCTCCCATATAGTACCAATCGAATCACCAGGAAATTATTCGAAGTTATTAATCTCTTGTTTGAGCTTGAGCTTTTTGGAGATGGAGAAGTACCTTTCCAAAAAGATCATATGCAATTCAACCCAACTGGTGATCAATCTTTAGGGGAGCTCAGCTAACCATGAAGTTGTATTGCCATTAAGAGATATGCGAAGACACGGAGCCTAAGAACACGACCCGGATAGGGGGCCTAGATGTGACATGGCGAAAGAGGACTCGAAGACCGTCGATCAAGCCATCATAGCATCATTACCACATCATCAGTTTGGAAGCGCTGAAGCTAAACATGTAGCAAGTAAGTTCTAAGGGAATGGGGACTTGGGACTCAAGCTATGGGGACAATAACAGGAATGGGATAAGCATACTTGCACATAACACATATCATTAATCCTTAAGGGCAAGGGGAATAGGATTCCATTATGGGGCACATCGGGATCATGGAAATTTTCATATAAGCACATAGCCAGTCACAATACCCATCATACAAGTCAATATCATAGCAAGAGGACATGATCATAAACCAATCTAAATAGCATCATATTACATAGCCAAATATCCAACATACAAGTTAAACGTACAAGAGTATAGATTTGTCCAACAATGCCTCTATATAGATGAGCTGGACCTCGACAAGTATGAGGCTCACCCTCAAGATATGGAAAGTAAATACATAAGCTAAAGTGGTAGATAGACGGTGGCTATTTCCCTTGAACAAGAGGGCTCACCACTAGCAAGTCTTCAACAAGATATCA
>JBCEWC010014162.1:0-14564 GCA_038996855.1 Solanum aculeatissimum
CATCTAGGTAATAAATAAAAAATATATTTAAAAACAGTAAATATTTTATAAAAGGGATTCAAAAAAGTAATTATTCCCACGAAAAATGATGAAAAATAGTATCAAACGTAGGGAAGATCAGCCCGATGCTATTGGAATTCTTCCTCAAGTCATCACAAACGATTCTATAACAGTTTTGCGAAAAAATTAACCAAAAGTAATATCACAAAAAATTCACGGGCTAACACATGTGAAAAACAAAGAAGATCATCTAATTTCTTTTGAGTGGTCCCTAAATGCTAAAAAAACACAACACTACTATTGAAATTCTTCCCCAGGTTATTAAGGACAATTTCGAATTCATAAAGTTCCGTAAAAAAATTGACCGAAAGGCATACCACCAAAGTCCATGGGCTACACAAAAAATGGAGAAAATAGCCTAATTTCTATTGAGTAGCTGCTATATGCTAAAAAACGCAACACTAATCAAGTTGCGGCTGTTGAAATTCTTCCCAAGGTCATTATGGATGATTCTTTACAAGTTTCGCAGAAAAATTAACCAGAAGACTTACCATCAAAACATTCATGGGCTAACACACATGTAAAGACGGAGAAAATAACCTATTTTTGTTGAGTGGTCTCTAAATTCTAAAAATAAATTGGTGCGGATCAAACCAAGGTTATTGAAATTTTTTCCCGTGTCTTTACAAATAATTCTGTAAAAACTGATCGAAAGTCACACCACAAAAAAATCATGGATTAACACACATGAAAAATTGAAAAAATATGAGATTTTAATAAAATTTAAATTTTATTTCAACTATATATTTACTTTACACATTATTTTTCAAGCAATATAATAATTAATCTATTGGGTAGTATTTCAAGAAAAAAGATATTGTGTACATATATATATATATTCAAATAGATTATTTAGGCAAAACAATATCTAAGGATACCAATTACCATTGAAGCAATATATTCCTGCCACATGAATTTATTACTCTTTTAGCATAAGAAATACTGCCTCTCTCCATCTTTATTTGGCCCCTATACTATTTTAGGATGTCCAACAATATTTGTCAAATTTATGAAATCAAGAGATAATTTTACACTTAGTTCCTAATTTACCCTTGTCATTAATTATAGTTATTTCCCTATTACATTTTTCAATACATTGTATTAATTATATTCAAAGGGTGATTTGGGTAAAATTACCCCTATCATTTACTAATTCTTAATCCCTGTGTCAAGTCAACAGGGGCCAAGTAAAGTTGGACGGAGGAAGTACTAACCTAACATTAATAAATGCTTTTAAAACTTTTCATTAAACACATTCAATGGTTGAATGGAAAGTAAAATGGTGGTTTAATGGATAACTATTGTTTGACGTCTTTATCTGTTCCCTATTGAGTTGACACATGCATTATGACGTAGTAAATGATAAGATAATTTTACTAAATCACCATTTGAATAAATTCAATACAGTGTATTGAAAAATGTAATAGAAAAATGATTATAATTAATAATTAGGGTAAATTAAGATCTCTTGATTTCATAAACTGAACAAGTATTGTTGAGTATCCCCTTATAACTTATTTGGATGGTGATTTTCCGTAGTAAGATTAGTAAGAGAATCATGTTTATTTTGATTGTTTCATTAATTACGTCGTATGGTATGATTTGGTTTCATGGTATTATAACCATGAAAACCCTCAATTTTAAAATCACTAAGTTGGTGGTATCCCATGGTTCTCTTATTTTTTTCGATTATACCCTTACATAATTTTAAATAATTCTTATCTTTTATTGTTTATTAAACTTTACCCTAATATATCTATTACTTTCACAATTATATTACTCATTTTTCTCCGTATCAATTTTTTAAACTTCTCTCATTTCCCTCCCCCCCTATAAACAACTATCATTCGAACAATTCCCTATTGTCTATCAAATAATGATCACAAAAATTGAGCTAAAGCTATTGAGTTTTATCGAAGAAGAAGCGATAAAGACTAGGGGTGTTCAAAATCGAACCGTAATTGATGAGCCAATCGCAAAATTAGCTCATTGGCTTATCGGTATTGGGTTATCGAATAAATGAGTGGGGAACAAATTAAAATTTTATAATTAACGACTTATTAGTGTAGGAGCGGATTATTCAATTCCCTTATCGGGTAAACCGTTAACCCGTTAAAAGTTAACATACTTACATTTCTATTTTAAGTATATTAGTCTCATTTAATATTTTACCATAATATATAAAGAGAACTAAATATTTTTCCTTTGTTAGTCCTAACCTCTAAATGAAAAACTTATTTATTTTTCTATAATTATATATATTTTGCGTTATTTATTTTTTGTAAAAGCAAGTGTTAAAGTGTTTTTAATATTATTATTTTTTCTTTCACTACTCACTCCATTTAAAATAATGAAAAAGAAGTCATCGTTTTTGTAAGATGTGACTATTTGTTCATCGAAAAAAGAGAAACATAGAGATTAGAGTTTAATCGATATACCGCTCGATAATCATCCGTTAATTGTTAATCCGCTATTGAGCCAACCGATATCTTATAGGTTGGCTGAAGGATCAGTAAATTTAAAAATCGATATCTGATACCCGGGAAGGGTAAACACCACAAAGGAACAAAATTTTTCAACATTTATTAATCCCCTCAAAGTGTGCCGTTTGATGTTCAAACTTTTGTCTCTTAATAACGGACCCCCAACAAAACCGTTAACGCCGTTACTCCATTTTCCTTTCCAAAAGCACAAAAACTTAACGACTAATTAACGGCACCGTCAATTACCCTTTCTCCATATATTCGTTATGTACAAAAATATATTTTTTTACTTTTTTCTGTCATTCAACGGGATAAATTTCTCTCACTAGTAAGATTTTTTTTTTGTGGGGTTGAAAGGGTTCGATCTTCGATGAATTTTGGATGATTTCTGGTAATTTTTATGCTAATTTGAGGTTTGTTTACTGTTAGATTCTTGAAATTTCGTGTAAAGTTTCGTTTTTTTTGTAACTCTTCTATTTATTGACTGTTTTGTGATCAATTTTAGCTTTGATTTCATCTAATTCAACTTGATTTTGGTTAATTTCAATTGGGTTTGGGTTATTTTTTGATGGGTGTTGAGTTTTGGGATTGGGTAGTTTCTAATTTGATAAGAAGATGGGTTTGTGGGATCTGGGGTTGTTTATGTACCAAGTAATTGTGTAACAGAGTTACTTATTGGGATTTTTAGGAGTTTTGCTTAGTTGGGTATTTGTTTTCTTTGAATTTGTTGAAGTTTTGGTTTTTATTGGTTTGCTGATTCTGGGATTTAATTGGTCATTGTACAGGTTATGGTAAGAGGAAAATGGATGAATTGAAAGTAGACGAGTGTTGTACTGAGAATAAGCAATCAGCTGCTGCTTCGAGTTCGTCGGTTTCTGAAAATAGTGGTAGTGTTACTTTAAGGTCACCAGCAGTATCTAGCCCAACCCCTGCATCACCAACTCATAGGTACTTTATTTTCTATTTTACTTTGCTAAATTTGTTTAGCTAGATAGGGTGGTGTGTACTGTATGCAATCTTACCCGTAGTGAAAGTAGAGAGATTGTTTTTGATAGATCTCAGCTCAAGTAAAGCATAATAAAGTCAAGGATGGAAAGGAAAGTATAGTAGTGAGACTGTTTTCGATAGATCCTAAGCTCAGGTAAAGCATAATTAATTCAAGGATGGAAAGGAAAGTATAGTAGTGAAGCAGTCATGCTGAACATAATGGAGAAAAAATTGTTTAGCTGGGTAACTACTAGAATTGCACCTCGTAAAGTTGGGTTCATGTTTTGGTTTTAACAATAACAAAATTTATGATTATTTCTTTTAGTATTTTGGCTGAAGGTTTAGGATCTTACAAATTGCATTAATGTTAATTACGGTTTTCACGCTTTAATTGGAATCAGTTATGGATAAAATTAGAACGAACTATGTCCACGTGAGCGAGCAAAGCATAGCTGGTTCACATTCCGTATAAAGGATCCTTTGTCTTTTTTGTTTTGTCGTTTTCTTTTCTCTATGATCCCAATTATTATATAATAGAAACTATAAGAATCCCAAAATGGCACATAATACGTATCCTTACATTTTCGTCTCAAAGAGGATTGCGGTAGGTTGTCAATCAACATATAGTAAATAGTTTAACTAGGCATGCAGAGAGTTCAAACCCTAATCCTAATGAACTTGTGATGGATGCATAGTTGATTGTTGTGAACAAGAGTCAAACTGAATGGAATCCATTTTTGAGACGTAAGAAAGCGATTAAATTTTCCGAACTGTCAAGCTTATTAGTAGAACTATTACTGCAAATGTCCTGGTCAACAATATCCAAAACTAGCTAAATGGTTAGCGCCTTCTACTATCTCTTGTAACCCAGGAAAAGGCAGAGTGACCATCACTTGAAGCAAATTCCTCACCGATAAGCATTATGTAATATTATGTATTTTGTGCTAATTCTCAAGTCCTGAATGAAAATTTAAAGTTATCATTTTCTGCGTATTTTGCATGAATTTTGCAGGAGAACCACTGGCCCAATAAGGCGAGCAAAGGGAGGTTGGACTCCTGAGGAGGTGAACAGAGTTCTTTATATTTCTCATGAATAATCTCTTCTGCAAGATGTCTTAATAGCTTAAAATCCTAAGCTAGGTTATCATGATCTAAAAAAGTTCATGTTTTCTACAGTATACTACTGGCAGTTACTGGTAAAAGGTAGAATATGCAGTTTGTTTTTGGCATAATGAGTTGTAACTGTAGAACTGTTGATGCTTGTACAATCCTCACACACTCATTATCATTGTTATTGTACACCAGTTGGAATTTCTTTATAATTGTTTCTTTTCTTTTAAATAGAAAGTTCAGCTTTTGGTTTTGTTCATTGGAATTACGTGTTGATAAGATAAATCTCCCTTGCCGCAGGATGATACTTTGAAAAGGGCTGTTTCAGTTTACAGAGGGAAATGTTGGAAGAAAATAGGTATTATAGCTATTCCCTTTAGTAGCAATAACAAATAGGACAATATCGTGCTGCAAGTGTTAGCTTCAAAGGAGGCAACTTGTTTCACCTTGACATGTGCAGATGCTTTGAATTGAACAGTTGTCTGATGTGGAAATATTGCTATATGACTTATTCGATGATAACATTCAATGTACTGGATCATTGCTTGGTCTTAGTCATGAATATGTTGCCATATGACTTTGCTGGATGTATGTCTGGGTATCATAATGTTCTTAGTGCATCTTTTATGACATGCCCAGCCAATATATTCATGCATGTCATTACTTGTATGTTTTGGTTGCTTAGATCTAGGTATTTGTTTATGCAATTTGGATAGGGAAAAGGGGTCAAATTTGCACATGTACTATTTGAAATTCAGCAACTTTGCCCTCTGTTAGACTTTTGGTAAAATCTCATTATTTCCCTTAATTTGTAATGGAGCTCCAATCTGAAGGCAATTTTAAACCCTAATCAAAGTTTTAGGGGTAAATTTGGACCTTTTTCTTTTGAAAAACTTTGACACGTAGAGTGTACCCATTTTACAATGGAGCTCTATTAATGGCGAGACAGATATAAGAGGATTTACTAACTGCAAAGGAATGAATGGACCACAGGAGTAACATAGGGCAAAATTGAGCAACTTCGAATAGCACATGGGAAGATTTAGTTCTTTTCTATTATACCCATTTAGCTCTCTCTTACGTGCTTTTCTTTTCAAGTTTCAGATTTAGCCTTAAAAGAGTTGTGTTTGTAATTTGAAATAAAATATAGAATTTGGAAAGTATGAAGGCTATATTGATGTTCTTCAAACTTAGATTACTAGTTGGTAGCAGGAATTTTATTTTTTGATACTGGTGGTTTTCGAATCAGCTTATGTGTACCTAGAGTCCTAGCTTATGTGGGCTATTGATACCTTCCATCAGCAAAGGTATTGGGTAACTCTGTTTACCAAGGCTTAGTTAGACAGAAAGAAATTATCTAGTGTTTTTCGTCTCTCTCAGGATTTGAATCCTAGTCTCTTGGGTGCTTGGTAGTAGGAAATTATAGCCTTGTATCAAAGGATAGATCTTTAACTTCGTTGATCTCTGACGTCTCAACTTTTTTGATCAATTTGTAAGTCAGTCCAAGTGGCTATCATATTGTGTATGACGGATTCTTATCGACTCATGGGTAACATACTGTATCCACACAAATAGAAATGTGAATTTAGCCAAATATTGTGTATGATGGATTCTTATCGACTCATGGGTAACATACTGTATCCACACAAATAGAAATGTGAATTTAGCCAAATATTGATTCACTTGCAGCTGAGTTCTTCCCGGATAGATCAGAAGTGCAATGTCTGCATCGCTGGCAGAAGGTTATCAATCCAGAACTTGTTAAAGGACCCTGGACTCGGGAGGTTTGTTTGCTTCCAACTTTTTAGTTCCTCTCTGCGTTAATCTGATAATCTGAATTGTGCTTGGACTCTCTAGATGATTTCTGATGCTTTTCAACTTTTTGTTAACAGGAGGATGATAAGATCATTGAACTGGTCGCTAAGTATGGGCCTATAAAATGGTCTGTCATAGCTAAATCATTGGCTGGTCGAATAGGGAAGCAATGTCGTGAGAGGTAGGATAAAAATAGTTTGCATTTTTATACACACACACACACACCCCTGCAGTGTATCGTCTTTGCTAGGATTCCACTGAATAAGCTCTTGTATAAATGAAGGTTAAATGTTTTACCACCAGTTTCGCCTTCTGATGATTTATTACCCAACTTAGGAAGAGTTAATCCACTGACAACTTTCCTTCTGTTGTTAGCTGTAAGTGCTATAGCTTTAGTAGTGTGTGTCCACCCATCTTGCTCCCGAACAAGTGCTTTGTGTTCACGAGACTTTTAGCATTCATAGTGAATTCTTGTTCTCAAGTTCATTTTAGGCACTTGTCTTTGTTTGTCTGATAGTTTGTCAGATAATAAAGCCTACTATTTGGTTGGTTGTATGGGTTAATGATTATTGCTTTAAATTTGAACAGATGGCACAATCATTTGAATCCCAATATAAAAAAAGATGCTTGGACACTGGAGGAGGAACGGGCACTCATAGATGCTCATCGGATCCATGGTAACAAGTGGGCTGAGATTGCTAAAGTTCTGCCAGGAAGGTAATAAATTCAGCATAAAAGGTCAAATCTCTTTATGTGTAATCTAAGGAGAAGAATTGATAGTTTTTTTCAGTCAGTTGAATAAAAAGAAGATATCTGAATGGCTTCCATATTGAAGCCTTTTTATTAGAAATTACTTGGTCCTGTAATGTGTTAGTAGTTTCTTTGACTATGGTTTATTCCAACATTTCCTAAATATTTTTTACTTCTGCAAAGTTTGGTTTATAGTACAGTTTTATATAGCTTGTAATATGTCAAAATTTCTTTTCAAAAATCAAGAACTTGCTGTGAGAAATCACCTCAAAAGATTACAAGGGTTGAATCTTGCACTCTTGAATCAGTAATTCTTTTAGGGCACAGGGGGTACAAAAAGATTATATCAGAAGCTTCTGATCAGTATTCTTCCTTTCCTCGGGAAAAAAATGTCACTATCAAGGTGCTAATGAAATATGCTTATTAAGGCAGTGGCTGATGCTTCTAATTGTCCAATGTGACTTGGGGCCATACTTTAAAGACCTCATTGATAAGTTTGTAAAGCACATGGCTTTATGTAACCATGTAATATGATCAGTCTTGGCTAAATGACCGTAGAGCGGAGGGTAGTTAGTTGTTAAGGTTTAGGACCAAGGGCTAAGAACGTAATGGTTTGTTATTTTTCCTGCTAGTTGGGGTATATATGATCTCCCCAAAGATTATACGGGTTCTCTATATCCCAACAAGTATAGAAAATAGAATTGGCCTTGAGTTTGGCTCTTAAGACGTCTAGCTACTGAAGTTACAGCTAGACTTTTTCCGCCAAGTAAAAGGTTATCAGTGGATAACCTTTTTCATGGGTTGTCTATGTCCCAACGAGTAGAGAAAATACCACTGGTCTCGACTTTGGCTGGCTACTGAAGTTGACACAAGACTGTGTGACTGCAATTATAGCCTATAAAGGAATTCACAGTAATGTCTAATCAATTCAAAGTACCATATGTCTCTTAACTTCAAGTCCTGCTCATTCCCGGCCTAATTTTATACAGGACTGATAATGCTATCAAGAATCATTGGAACAGCTCCTTGAAGAAGAAGCTAGACTTTTATGCAGCTACTGGAAACCTTCCACCTGCTACTGGAACAGCTAAAGCTGAAGAGTTGCGAGTTCGGTCAAATAAAACATCAGAAGGAGCTGAAGTGGCTTCGTCAGGAACTACAGATACATGCAAAGTAGAAAATGGATGGCAGGCGGCAGAAATCAGTGCTTCCAATGGTGGACCTCAAACTGAGTCCACTGATTCTGAAGTTATCAGGTTGGAATCTCAATCACCAGAAGGATATGCTATTCAACGCATCAAACCAAGTACAGCATCAGAAAACAGGTATGAAGGATGGAGCATAGATAGTGCAGTAGGTCGATTACAAGTTTTGGAACCACCATTTCCTCGTGAAATCCCTACATGTGGTATGTTATGCTATGAACCACCAAGGTCAGAAAGTTGTATTTCACTGGATTCAGATCTTCTAAATATCTGCTGGGCACAATGTGAATCTGATGCAAGTCCAAGCCCATCACCAAATGGTTTCTTCACTCCACCTAGTACAAAGGGCCATAGCCTATGTGCACAAACTCCAGAATCTGTACTGAGAATTGCTGCTAGAAGCTTCCCAAATACGCCTTCCATATTAAGGAAAAGAAAGACTCAAGGTGAACATTCAACGCCAACTAATAAAATGGGGAAGCCAGATGGAGATATCTGTAAGGAAAAACCTGTTGATGTGTGTGACGAGATCCAATTTGACAGCTCAGACAAATCTAGCATGCAGAATGGAGTTTCTTCAAAAAATTCTTTGAATGGTGGTCTGTACAGCAGTCAAGCATTTAATGCCTCTCCTCCCTATCGATTAAGGTCTAAACGGACGTCTATCTTTAAGTCTGTGGAAAAGCAGCTTCAGTTTGCACTCAACAAAGAGAAGCATGATACAAGTAATGGGTGCAGTGATTCAACTGTTAATAAGATATCACATGCAGCCAAAGACTGTTCACAGGATACAGTAAGTTCCATCTTTTTCTTCTCTTTTCTTTATTTGTCCTTTGTTTTTGGATGAGTTGGGAGTTGTGTGGCTGAGGGTGGAACTAATTAATTGCCATGGTGCCTGTCCCTCTTTCTCTTTACAATGTGGTATGTAAATAAAATATCATGAGTTTCCAAATGAAGAATTTTTCCCTCCAACATTTTAGTGCCCTGAATTGTCTTTAAGTGAAGAATCTGTCTTCGGGAGTTGATTGGGTAAAACTATTGATATCAATATGCATTTCAAGTTTTTGAGAAGAATAGGGAGGGATGTTAATAGCTACAAACACGACATGCTGCCTTTCTAAGCTTGATGTTCTGAGGTGGTATTGATGCCAATTTCTTCATTGTCTAATGTGATTTCGTGTATCTTGGCATGGTTTAATGTTCACCAGAGAGAATGCAAGTTAACAGTGTGGTGAAGTAATAAAAAGGTAGCTATTCAAACTCTTCTAAAGGATGATTTAACCATCCTTTCTGGGTCGATCACTTAGAAGAAAAGGATGATGTTGAAACAATTGATGGATGGGATTGCCTACAATGCAGGTAAAAGATGCAATAAAAATCAATTTTTTGTGGGAAAAAGCAAAGCGTTTCAAATAACTTGGGAATGGACAACTAGACAGGAACCATAGAAATGATTGAAATGCATCTTGTTAGCGCAACCTTCTTTTATTTATCTGAACACATTGATTTCCAATATGATAGTTCACTTGACAACTAGTTTGATAAATTATCATATAGTATCATTATGTTGAAATGCTATGCGAAACAAGAAGGGTCTGATTTCATTTCGTGAAGACAATCAAGCATAGAGAGTACTATTAATTACCTTGTAGTAAAGTGAATGAGGTATTACTTTTAGCAAATCTTTCCTTTACATGCACTGAAACATTCCCATGTTTTTATTTAGAGAACATCACATCCACATCCTCTATTGCATTTGCTGCTTCAGCTACTGGCAGCAAGAAGAGTTTTCCAACTTGTGGCTGCCATGTTTTCTCAGATTCTTGTAGACTTTTGTGTAATGCAAAACATTATTGACTCTTCCATGACCTTTTTATCAATTGGATCTTTTGGTTGATATTAGGATAAGGTGGTGGAATGAATGCTGCAATTTCTATCAGTGGCTGCTAAGTCCCCATGGGATGGAAGTTCAGAAGCAATCAGTGATGGTCAGAAGAATTTGACACCTCTTGAAACGTTGAAGGACTCGATCTTCCAGATACAGTTTTGTTAATTGTTAGGTGTACAAAGATGTTATAGCTTGCATCAGTTACGTTCAGGTTATTGGGTATTGGTTGTTACAGGCGATTTTCGTTATACGTTGAAAGGTTGTTAAAGCTGCAATTGATTTGTACAGAATTGCTTGAAATAGGTCTTTGGAATAGTTTTACATTGAAAATAGTTGCTTAATAAGAGCACTTTGTCTGGTAATATCATAATTCAATACCATTTATGAAGTGTTTGCTAAAATGCCATATGAAATATGAAATCGTAGTTTTGTTTGGATATGCGATTTGAATTTCTCAGTTGAATTTTTTCTTATAAAAATGAAAATTCACAAAAAATTGTTTTAAAAAAGATCTATTCTTATACGATCCAATGTGCAAATCATAATTTGTAAATATGCAATGATAAATCATATATTTCCATGTTCATTTTATTAATAAATATTTATGATTATAAATTTTCAAATACACTTATTTTTTATAAAAATTCATTAATCAACAATAGTATTACTTAGTTTAGTTTTTGAAATAATTCTTTCATATGATACAAACAATCTCTTGAAATCAAGCATCATTTTATTTTAACAAAATTTAAAATGACAGATCTTTTCACAAAATATAAACCTAAGTCTTATATTTTTAAAATTTTGAAATCCCAAATTAGTTTTTGAAGGATTTGAGATTTGAAATCATGATTTCAAATCACATGTCCAAACGTTGATTAGAAATCACAACTTTATAACCCATGTTCAAAAGTATTTTCTTGAATTAATTAGTCAAACTACAAATGGTCTTGCCATTCTTTTTTTAGGATGACAAGAAAAACTCACAACCAGATAAAACCCCTACTCCTCTGCAATAGCTCGGACGGAATGGTCTTGGCACTTCTTTAAAAAGTACTATTTTAAGAGCTTTTCATAGCTTGATATGTATGAGTTACTTATAATTGCCTTATCCAAGCAGGGTCCAAGACCACCATATAATTATTTTTAAAGAAGCAGCATATTGTTATTTAGGACTGTACATACACAATTCATCCACTGACATCAAGGACAGGAAGAACCCAAAGGGGAGGGAAGACCATAATGTTGTGTAATGGCAAAACATAAACACTTGAAGGAGACCTTAGCAATTATCATGTTACACACTAAGAACCATGTTTACTCACATTTTCTGTACAATGAGGTTGCCAACAACCAGCCATTCCACCTTCACCGCCGAGTCACTTTCATAGAGTACAGGCACTCTATTCTGGTGGGAAAATCTTTATCGTCTGTCACGGATAAAATTTTAATTAATCAGAAATAAGAGGAAGAAATGCATGACAAATTGCAAACAAGGGTACTGTTACACCTGAAAGTTGCAGTCAAGTAGAAAAATCAAAACACAAATAGGAGAGGATGATGCAACTTTGGCAACCATAGTGAGGGTTTAAACAAACTTTAAGCAATGTTATAAGAAGCAAAACAGTAAGGAATTTGACAGAGAAGCTTGCAGATATGGTTGCAACTCTAAAAACATTTTCAATTCAGTACTTGTGCTGTAGCAGGAGTTAATTTAGTAGCCTAAAGGCATGACATTACACCCATTAGTGTTTTTTTTCATGATCAATCAATGTTACTGTGAAATATCTCAAACTTAAGTCTTCTACATCTCTCTGTACATTTGTACATGTTAAAATGTTGCGAACAGACAACAATAACATATTCAGTGAAATCCCACTAAGGTGGGGTCTAAGGAGGGTAGATTGCACGCAGTCCTTACCACTCCCTCGACGAGTTAAAGAGGTTGTTTTTGAAAGACCCTCAGCTCAAGTGCATCAAACTCAAGTAGTAGAAGAAGAAACAATGCAGAAAACATAGCCGTTAATAAAAAAGCTAGTGTAAAGTTTACAAGAAAGAAACAATAACAAAAAAAAAAGTGTGAAAATCTAAACACAAAACACACATATGGCAAGAACTACAAGGGTACGACTACTACTAGGACAGACACTAATAAACCTAAACCAATGTACACAAGACAATACTTCACCCTAACCAACCTTTTATTCTAATACACAACCTCCACACCTTCCTATCTAGAGTCATTCTCAATAATATGAAGATGCGTCAAGTCCAGTCTAATCACCTCTCTCCAATATTTCTTCGGCCTACCTCTATCTCTCTGAGTACCCCCTACAACCAGCCTCTCGCACCTCCTTTGCATATAACCAAACCATCTGAACGTGCTTCCCTAATCTCATCCGCCACAGAAGCTACTCCTACCTTCTCCCAGAGAACCTCATTCCTAACCTAGACTAAAAATTGGAAAGTGTGGTTGCATTGCTGTATTAGCCTTCTCTGTTACTGCACTGCACCTATAGGAGTGTTGACTTGGAAAATGTCAGCACTATCTGTTGCCATCACAGTAAAATCAAGTGCAATCCTATTTTTTTTTAAAATTTTTTTGAGAGGTAAAATTGCATGTGCGATCCTATTTTAGCATTAAAGGATGCCAAGTATTTGCTTGCTATCCTTCCGTAGATTTTCTAGTTTTCAGTATATTTCTTGTATAGGGTCATTTTTTGCCCAAATATTTAATAAAATTTATATCCTACCCAAGTAATCTAACCCACCTTATAGCTAAAATCATATTGATATTTTAAGGTTTCCCCTGAATTTTTCGTGACAGAGTTGGAGCTTATCATTCTTAGGAGGTTCAAGAAACTTGCAAGTGTGCCTTCAGGATATTTTAGATTCACCAGCTAATTGAAATCTACAGGAAGGAATGTAAAAGAGTGGTTTGGCAATGCACTAGTGACTATACTGATGTAGCATGTTTCAGGAACTACGTTGTGCAGATTCTTCAAAAATGTCCATGGGTGAAAGTTGGATCCTCTAAAAGAAGTGCATTCTTGAAGCATCCGACAGGGGTGTGACAACATTTTTGGAGAGTCCAAGCTATATAGTTTGGGAATAGGGTCAGACTTATAAAATATCTGAAGTATTATCATAAGAGAACGTTAAGAGATTCTGATGATGAAATAATTCAAAAGAAAAGTCTTTTAAGACATTCTGATGATAGAATAATCATAAGAATACTGTCTGATGAGACTCGGTGATGAAACAAGCAAATGAAACTGCTTTTATTCATAGTGCAGAATAGATGAAGCGAAAATACAGGGAGGAAATAGTTACAGACTAACCTCAATAATCTGTACATGAACAGCACGAAAACACAATCTACACCATCATAAAATGTCAAGCTAAAGCATGAATAATGCGCCAATAGTTGTCTGACGAAGCACCTTTGAACTTCGATCCAACCCATGAGAAGCCACCTAGAATTTGGAGTAAGAAAAAATCAGCAGGCAAGCACAACCTTGGAAAATAATAATTGTTATTCGATGTTCCAACAGAAATGATAGAAGTTTAATTCCTTACTAAACAAGAAGACCATTGTTTGAGGAATGAGGAAGAGGTTGTGCTAAGAGATGCTTGGAAATAAATCAACAAAAAAAACATTAAATTAAAAATATAGAAATATTTTTTTTGAAGGGGCAAATTTTGTTGAGCATCAAAAGTTCCCTTTTGTTACCTTTTTTTATTATGTGTAAGAAAGGACATCACATATTGTATATAGTTGGACGAAAGTTTCGCAGCAGATTGGTGTGATATAAGTAAGATCATTTTGACTTGTCAGAAGATAAAAAGAATCACGAATTTCTTGAAAAAATGACCAGAGTGCCAGCTTAATTTTTGGTAAACCAAAGATGTGTATTTTTGATAAGTAATTTTTTTTTGATAAGTAACCAAAAATGTGTATTATCAGAGTGATAAAGTGGAACATGTCTAAACTCTAGCCTACAGTAAGTGCTTTAAGCAGTTGATACAATAACGTCCTCTAAACCGGCTGACCTACAAAATGTTCCCTAAGCCATTACTCAATTTTCACACTAAAAATGCACTGCATTATTAACTTTCAGCACTTAAAAGTTACATGATTCTGTCATCACCATCTTAGTTTGCTTTCCCATCAGACCATTTATCAGAGAATTCCATCCTTCCTAATATCAATTATATATTTGACGAATTATGAAGAAGTCATTTTCACCACTTTGGTATATTACT
>JBCEWC010014163.1:0-14563 GCA_038996855.1 Solanum aculeatissimum
AACACGAGGCATTAAACAAAATTCTCAAAGAGAACCAGACAACAATGTAAAAGTTTTGGGGGAAGGGGGGGTGGGGGAAAGAAAAGCTATCCATACCACGTGCTGAGCCAAAAACTGGTCTTCAGGAATGAGAACCGACTCATCAAGTTTTTGCCTCTTTGGCTCTTGCTCTTCAGGGAGAGGAGGGGCTTCCTCCGGAGGAGGAGGTGGCAGCATACCTTGAGGCATAGGAGGCGGCGGGACCATAGACATTCCGGGCTGAGACATCGGGTGGGGAACAAAGGGCCGAGGTGCTCCCAAAGGTGTAAACTGTGATCCAGGAGGTGGTGGACTGGGAAGGCTATGAGAATTCATACCCATGGATGGAGGCATTGGAGGACGATTGACCATGAGATTTTGCTGACCTGGAATCTGTGGCATGGGAGGAGGTGGGGGCCGAACCTGAGGAATCATGTTAATCATAGGAGGTCGAGGTGGAGGCGGAGCAGCAACCCCAGGAGTAGAATACTGGACTGTATTGGGAGGCCAAAGAATATTCAGTGCAAGCCCAGGAGGTGGAGGCAGTGGCCTAATTGATGGAATACCGGGTTTGGGAGGTGGAGGAGCCTGAGGTCCGGGGAGATTTCTTCCATCATAGGATCAACATCCTCAATCAAGTCTTTCAATAGTAGGATCAACATCATCAATCAAGTTTCTCAACTCAAGTAACACATTGGTATACGTAATTACATTTCTATTTTTTTACCCCATCACATCTTTTTAGATCGTTTCATGAATAATTTATCATATAGCCCAATCCCCATATTCCTCAATACATATAGAAGGAAATAAAAGAATCAACGTCCTCGACTAAAGTTTAGAAATTTGTCGGCCTTAATTCAATCAAGTAATTACTCCAACACTTTAGCCTTCCCTTTTTGTCAAGCCTCCAATTCAATAAAATCTATTCAAATATGGAATCACGATAAAATTACAAGAACAACGACACCCATTTAATCAATTTTTTGGACTCATGCCAAAATCGACCTCAGAAACTGAAAATGAAGGGTAAATCTGAAAAATTTTACATCAACATATTCATCAATGTATTCTGAATCCAAAAGGATTTTTATTTTAAGTATGTTTTGCATGCAAAAATATGTTAAATGGGTTATTAAAGGGAATGGTTACTTTTGTGGCTGTGAGACTATAAGTTCTCCAAGGCATGATTTTCTTCTTACTGTTATGTTATATGTTCTCGCCAATTTATGTTGGAAGTTTAGTCGTTGGTTTTTTGTTATCAGTTGGCCTAGTCTTTAGGAATTTTAATTCTTTTTAATTGCAGCAGTTTGTAGGTTATTCTGATTTTTAGGAATTAGTGGAGTAAAGAGTTATGCTTGCTTTAGGAGTCATGTGCTCTATTTTTTTGGAGTGGGTTGATAATAGGACTGATATGTGTCCTGTTTAAACAGATTATCTGTTAAGTATTTGCCTACATATAGGCTTGAAGTTATGAATAAAACGACTATGTTTTCCAGCAAATTCTTCTCTTCTTATGTATTCTTTGTTTCTCTCCTTCTAAAGTCTCCATCAGTGGTATCAGAGTCGAGTTATCCTGAGAGTGACAACAAGTGAGACAACTACATATTTCTTTTCAGATTATCTCATGGCTACTGAAAATAATTTTGTGCAAGCAGTAATTCCTCGCTTTGATGGTCACTATGACCATTGGAGCATGTTGATGGAGAACTTCTTACGGTCAAAAGAGTATTGGCCAATCATTCAGGATGGCATTGGCACTTCTATGGAAGGCGAAGTTTTGACAAATGCTCAAAAGGCAGAGTTGGAAGCAAAAAAACTAAAAGATCTGAAATTGAAGAATTATCTCTTTTAGGCAATTGATTGTCCCATTTTGGAAACTATTCTTTTCAAAGAAACTTCCAAGGATATTTGGGATTCCATAAAGAAGAAGTATCAAGGCTCAAGAAGGGTGAAGCGCGCACAACTTCAAGCTTTTAGAAAGGATTTTGAAACACTAGAGATGAAGGAAGGAGAATTTGTCACAAACTATTGTGCTAGAACCATGGAAATAACCAATAAAATGTGATTCCACGATGAGAAGATAGATGATGTAGCCATTGTGGAGAAACATTTACAATCTCTTACATCAAAATACAATTATGTTATATGCTCAGTCGAAGAATCAAAGTATATAGATGAACTATCTCTTGATGAACTGCAAAGTTCTTTACTAGTTAATGAACAGAAGATGAACAGAAGTTCTGGAGTACAGGAGCAAGCATTGAAGTCTTCTACTAATACCAATTCCAGCAACTATAGAGGAAGAGGTAGAGGTAGAGGCCTAGGAAGAGGAAGAGGAGATCACAGAGAAAGAGATTTTAGTAGAAAATTCAAAACCAACACTGATCAGTCTCAAGGCAGAGGTCGAAACCATGACAAGTCCAAGGTACAATGTTAAGATATCACAAATTTGGTCACTATGCATCAGATTGTTACACTAGACTTTCTAATGATAAAGAAAGAGATGAAGGTGTCAATTTTGTCAAAAATAAGGAAGTAGAAACATTGTTAATGTTTATCCATGCTAGAACACAACATGAATCTGATATTTGGTATGTAGATACTGGATGCAGTAATCATATGTGTGAAAGCAAATTTTCTTTTTCATCTTTGGATGAAAATTTTTGTTCTACTGTGGCTTTTGGTGATTTTTCAACTATAGAAGTGATGGGGAAAGGTGACATAAGATTAAATCCAAGAATGTTTTTGTGGAAACAATTTCTAATGTGTTGTATATTCCGAACTTGAAAAGTAATTTACTTAGTGCTGGTCAGTTGCAAATAAAAAGTTATGTCATCACTATCAAGAAGGGCGAGTGTGAAATTTATGATTCTGTGAGAGGAGCTATTGTAGTAGTTCAAATGAGCTCCAACAGATTGTTTCCACTGAGGATTGATAGCATTCAATCTTGTTTGACGGCTGAAGTAAAGGATTCATCATGGTTGTGGCACTTACGTTATGGTCACTTGAGTTTTGGAGGCTTGAAGACACTCCAACAGAAAAACATGGTCAGTGGTTTTCCTTAAATTATAGCACCTTCCAAAGTTTGTAAAGAATGTGTTGTTGAAAAACAACCTCGCTCTCAATTTCCCAAAGGAAAGTCATGAAGAGCAAAGGATGTTCTGGAGCTGGTATATTCAGATCTTTGTAGTCCAATAAACCCAACGTCTAATACAGGTAAACGATATTTGATCACTTTTACATATGATTTTTCAAGAAAAATATGGGTTTATTTTATGGAAGAAAAATCTGAAGTTTTTTCAACATTTAAAAGCTTCAAAGTACGTGTGGAAAATGAAACAGGAAAAACCATTAAGGCTCTCCAAACTGATCGTGGTGATGAATATTGCTCAAAAGAATTTGAAGTATTTTGTGCAGAGCATGGAATTTGGAGAGAGCTTACAGCCGCATATACAACGCAGCAAAATGGTGTGTCAGAGAGAAAAAACAGAATGATCCTCAACATGGTGAGAAGTATGCTATTGAGAGGAAAATTCCAAAAACTTTCTGGCAAGAATCAGTGAATTGGAGTGTTCGTATTTTAAACAGAAGCCCAACTTTTTCTGTTAAAAATATGACACCGGAGGAGGCATTGAATGGGAAAAAACCAACAGTAGATCATTTTAGAATGTTTGGATTTATTGCATATGCCCATGCGCCGGATGAAAGAAAGAAGAAACTTGATGATAAGGCTGAAAAATATGTTTTTCTTGGTATAAGTGAGTCTTCCAAAGCATATAGGTTGTTTAATCCGTTGACTAAGAAGATTGTTATTAGCGGGGATGTTACTTTTGATGAGGAGAACACTTGGGAATGGAATAAGCAACAACTTGTTTCCCAAAACCCCTGTGACAGTGACGTAGAATAAGAGCAATTTTCAACACCTTGTACGTTTGAAAAGTATCAGATTCAACCCCAATAAATCCACCACCAGATACTGTAGCAAATGAAGAAGCAACTCAAACTCTTGGGCAGTTAGAAGAAGGCCTGCTTGGATGAAGGATTACAAGGTAACTAGAATTGAAGATCAAATTGTTGGAGTGCAGTAAAGGAAGAAAATTGGAGAAAAGCAATGGATGATGAAATTGATGCCATTGAACAAAATGATACTTGGGAGTTGTCCGATCTTCCAAAGGGGTAGAAAACCATTGAACTGAAGTGGGTGTTCAAAACAAACTTGAAGGAAAATGGAAAAGTTGATAGGTACAAGGAACATTTAGTGGCCAAGGGGTATAAGTAACAATATGGGATCAACTATGCAGAAGTACTTTCTCCTGTTGCTAGGAATGATACAATCAAATTGGTTATCGCATTGGCAACTCAGAATTCTTGGCCTATTTTCCAGCTAGATGTCAAGTCAGCGTTCTTACATGGACACTTGGAGGAACAGGTATTTGTTAAACAACCCCTGGTTATGTTGAAATTGGATATGAGCATAAGGTTTATAGATTAAAAAAGGCCCTCTATGGTCTAAAACAAGCTCCTCGAGCTTGGTATAGTCACATTGAGGGCTATTTTCTAAAAGTTGGTTTTTTGAAATGTCCTTACGAGCATACACTTTTTGTTAAGATTGGGGATGAAGGAAAAATGCTCATTATCTGCTTGTATGTTGATGATCTCATTTTTACTGGAAATTATGGTGCCATGGTTGAGGAATTCAAGAAGTCAATAATGGATGAGTTTGAAATGTCCGACCTTGGATTAATGCATTACTTTCTTGGCATAGAGGTAGTGCAATCTGGGAAAGGGATATTTATTTCTCAGAAGAAGTATATAAAGGAAATTCTAGAAAGATTTTGGATGATGGATTGCAATCTAGTTAACACTCTTGTTGAACTTGGTTTGAAGTTGCACAAAGATCCTACTGGAAAGAAAGTTGACAGCACACTTTACAAGTAGATCATAGGCAATTTGATGTATCTCACTGCTACAAGGCCTGACATAATGTACTATGTGAGTTTAATCAGCAAGTACATAGAGAATCCCATAGAAATGCACTTGCTGGCAGCCAAGAGAATTCTCCGTTACTTTCAAGGAACGAGAGATTTTGGACTAGTTTATAAAAAGAGTGAAAAGTTCAATCTTCTTGGGTATACGGACAGTGATTATGTTGGTGATACGATGACAGAAAAAGAACTTCAAGCTATGCTTTTATGTTCGGGTCCAGTGCTATTTCATGGTCGGCTAAGAAGCAACCAATTGTCACTTGTCTACCACAGAAGCTGAGTTTGTTGTTGTGGTTGCTTGTGCTTGTCAAGCTATTTGGTTGAAGAGACTCTTGGAGGAGTTAAAATTTAAGCAAGCAGAAGCCACTAAGATTTTTTTGTGACAATGATTTGACAATTCAGCAATCTAAGAATCTGGTGCTACATGGAAGAAGCAAGCACATTGATGTGAAGTTTTATTTCTTAAGAGATCTTAGTAAGAATGGAACAATTGATCTGATTTACTACAGGAGTGAAGATCAAGTTGCCAATATTTTCACCAAGGCTCTGAAGACGGACTCATTCATGAAACTTAGAAGGCCGCTAGGTGTATGTACAATCAAATACATAAACTAACTGTTAGCAAACATCAGTTTAAGGGGGAACTGTTGGAAGTTTAGTCGTTGTTTTTTGTTATCAGTTGACCTAGTCTTTAGGAGTTTTAATTCTTTTTAATTGCAGCAGTTTGCAGGTTATTCTAATTTTTAGGAATTAGTGGAGTAAATTGTTATGCTTGCTTTAGGAGTCATGTGCTCTATTTTTTTTTTTGGAGTAGGTTGATAATAGGACAGATATATGTCCTGTTTAAACAGATTATCTGTTAAGTATTTGTCTGCATATAGGCTTGAAATTATGAATAAAACGACTAAGTTTTCCAGCAAATTCCTTTCTCTTCTTACGTATTCTTTGTTTCTCTCCTTCTAAAGTCTCCATCATTTTTATCCAAGTAACTCCCTCAAAATTTCATGCCTAAGGAGGAATTATGTGTCTTATGAAGAATGTAAGAGCTTTTAAATTTGAAAGACTTGTTGCTTGCAAGACGACCAAGAAGCCCTGACAATAATATTGACTTCGAGAACAGGAAGTCAATTTATGACTTGGTCCAGGAGTTATATAAGACCCCTTTGGAAATGCCCTTTGAAGCAATACAAAATATCACTAGTTCTCCAATCAATCAAAAGTGACAAAAGATAGTGACTTTAAGGGATTACTGGAGAAACAATGTATTCACCTTTCTAGGTGAATTTTTCTGGTTGATTGGAGAACTAGTAATATTTTGTATTGCTTCAAAGAGGATTTCCGGAAGGTCTTCTTTAACTCCTGCACTACGGCATAAATTGACCTTCCATTGTCGAAGTAAAAATTATTGTCGGGGTATTTGACCTTGCAAGCAGCATGTCTCTCAAATTCAAAAACACTTACATTCTGCATAAGACACACAATTCCCCCTTAGATGTGAAATTTTGAGGAAGCAGCTTCGTTAAAATTGTTCAGAACATATAACAGAATAGTAAGAAGAAAATCTTTCCTCCGAAAACTTGCAAGATTGCAGCCACATAGGTAACCATTCTCTCTAATAACTCCTCTAATAGATTTTTGCATGCAAAACATACTTACAATAAAAACCTTCAAACCTCAAGGAAGAATTCAAGAATCAAAACTCACCTATCTTGCCCACGAGACATAATTCGTAGGCATTATATAAAGTGTACCAGTTGATAATAAATTTTTACATTGGAAGGGAAATTTTCGAGGAACTCTTAGGTGTCTTCTGCACCTTGTCTTGAGCCTTTTGCACCAATATATCAGGCACCGAAAATGCTAGAGGCAGCACCAATATCTTTGTTATCAGTCATACCCATATTATATAGATTGTTGTCACCCTTACTGTACTGATGACCCATTAGCATGCAGTCACCATTCACCTTTTTGATTTATTGTCTATAGGGTTGGAGTTTTTTTCCCCTTTGCAGAGTAATGCCCCATCGAAAAGACATTTCAATTCCAGCTCTATATGTCAAACCTAGAGATGTAGCATTAATGCCATCTTCTTCAGTATCTGAATATTTCCACAAAGGCAAAGGATAAATTAATCACTTGTACGTTCGTCTTCAAGATTGATCCCAGTTCCTCTAGTTCTATCATAAGACATACACAAGCTAAAAGATGAATTGTTTTGAAGAACATCAATGAAAAGACTTCTTTCACTTTTCATATTTTCATTTCCTAAAGAGAATAGGTATTTATCGCCAAAATTGAATGTCACTAGAGGATCAGGTGGACGTGAACGATCATAGAATGAACTAAAGCAGACTTATAATTAGATGTATTACTCTGGAAGGAGAAGCTTGAACTTGCAGGTGTTGAAAACGGTGTATCATTGACAGACTACCCAACTTGTTTCTAATTGATAAGCACGCTTCTGTTCAATCCTCAAGGAACTCCCCCTGTCCATCTCTCCATCAGTTAGAGCACCAATGTCTAGTACCCAAGGCCCTTTATTACCCACCTCTCCTTCAGTCAGAGCACCAATGTCTTTTAGAACCCAAGGGCCCTTATTCTGGATAAAAAGGAAGATCATTTAATATAGTGGTCACTAGAGAAAATGTTAGAAAGGCAAATGACCAACTTTAGGAAAATGATGAGAAACAATACTTTGTACAAATCCTCGACGGATGTCTTCCGATTCTTGAGACTCTACTAGACTGAGCTTGTACACGTGTGAGACCTATGAACCAGGGGCTCTGACATCAAATTGTCATAACCTGAAATTTGGATGTGATGACACTCACCTAACCCATCAAGGCGAGTCAGCCCAATACTACACAACCTAAAATGATAACAACGTGGAAGATAAAATAGTCTAATAAAATAGATAACCATAGGACAATCAAAACTATAACCATCCCAAAACTGGTGTCACATGTACAAGCTTTTAATCACAAGATTACTCGAATGAAATACAAGTCTCAGTGTCTAGTCCTCAAATAGAACAAAACATAAGAAATGGAATCCTCGAAGGTCTACCGAAGAGAGAAGTAGCTACCTTTCAATGGATCCAAAAGCTCAATCCTGAACTGGAAAATCTAGCAAGACGGACCAAGCTCACAACCTACAAAATGTAGCAAGGGGTGAGCATCAAATAACAAGGTATTCAGCAAATGAAACTAACCTAAGGTAAAGCAATGAAGAACACAAGTACTCCTTAGCAAACCACATACCGCCGAACTACACACCTGCACTCAGAAAAGTTCCAGCACAATACAATATACAAATCACAAGAATATAGATATACTCATCACATAACATCATATCTCAAAATATCTAACTGATACTCAAGTCAAATGATAAAATAAATATGCAGTCTCATAAGCAATACATATAATGATGTCAAAATAGGAATGAGATGGAGTGGATACCATGAGATGTAAATAATGCGATGCAATGCCAAATAATCGTAATGCATGTCTGTCATATGATACACATTCGTTGATCATATCTATGTCAAAATGGAACCCATGGGGGCCTCACATGGACCATGTATCCGCCAGAACCATTACCCTTCAGCATTTACTTTCATATCTAGTCAGAACTATTTTCCTTCGGCTTTTTATTTCTTTTCTTTTTCTCTAGCCGGAACCATTTTCCTTTGGCTTTTTATTTCTTTTACTTTCTTTATTTTCTTTTTCTCTAGCCGAAACCATTTCCCTTAGGCTTTTTATTTCATTTCTTTTCTTTTCTTTTTCTCTAGCCGGAACCATTTCCCTTCGGCTTTTCATTTTTTTTCCTTTTCTCTAGCCAGAACAATTTTTCATCTTTTCATCATCAATGGATCATCAATGCAAACCCATTATTATAACACAATAGTCATGTTCATGAAAATAGAGTATGCAACATGTCCATATGAATCGTGTATTTCAACAATCAAAAAATGGAGTAACTCACAAATGCACAAGTATTCACAATACTACTTCAACATCATAACAACCTCAATGTCAACATCAATTAATTCACAAGTCATGATTTCAATATATGAAAAATTACTTAATTCGAAATTTCATGATCAAAGCCTATGATGATACAATTCTCCCCCAATCACTTAATTTCATACACATAGAAGCATACAAGGTTCAATCATACTTAGCAAAAGGTTAGAAGTTCACTTGCCTTAGAAAAAGTCTCCAATCAAGTCAAATCCAAAGTCTTTCCCTTCGTAAGATACTCTAAATCACCAAAATCTATTCAAATATAGCATCACAATCACATAATGAATCTAATGACACTAAAATCAATCAAATCAGATGAAAAGGGTAAAATGGTTAAAAATCTCATGCCAAAAAAAGTAGCTGAAATCTAAAAATTAGTACATGAAAACGTTCCCCAAGTGATAAGGATTCCAACGGAGAAAACCATTTTGAAAATGGAGTTAAAATGATGTAGAAATCATCAATTTAGTATTAGGAATCAAAGTTCGAAAAATCCTCAAATCCTCCAATTAAAAACTCCAAATGATAAGTTAAAAACATAATTTAATTAATGGGAATTAAAGAAATGGGTTAGAAAATAGTTACCCAATGGATTTGCCTAAAAAAACCTTGAAGAATCTCTCAAAAATAGAGCTTGGAAGTTTGAAAATGGTGGAAAAGTAATAAACTTGTCACTTAAAATAAGTTATTGTTTCAGGCACCCTTAACACTCCACGAACGCGGAGGTCATGTGGGACTGACTCTCCACGAATGCGAGGTCTACCTCCACGAATGCAGAGGTCTAGGCTTCCTCAACTCCGCAAATGCGGACCCTTCATCCGCGAACCCGGAGCTCTAATCTCTTGACCTCTGTGAATGCTGAAAGGCACAAACGCGGAGAACAAATTAAATAGCACCAGGTACAGTTGAAACCAGCAAAAACACAGCTCGAAAAAATTATGAAATGGACCCTCGGGATTCGTTCGAAACCCTATGAACACAACCAAACATGGAACCTTGTTAGAAACGACATTCCGGACTCCATGGAAATGTCAGAATTCAAATGCGAGGCCTCATTGGACCGGAACCCGAGAAAGATCGTTTAAACTAGCTTAGGACTCAAATACTCAAAATAACCTCTGAAGTTCTAAAAATTATAATGAGACCATTTTTAACATTAGTTTCACCACCCAAAACAACTGAAACTAACAGAATTTTGATTCGACCTCCCGAACTCCAAATGTTGACCAAAGTCAAACATGATCCAAAATCAATTGGAAATGCAACTTTGGGTTCAAAATTTTTGCTTTAACTCCGAATTAAGTTTGGCAAGTTCTCGTGGACCAGATTCCGCATTCTGGAGCTGATGGAATCAATAGAATTGAATTTCGACACAAAACTCAAAATGACGACAAAACTCAAAATTTCCAACTTTAAGCCTTTAAAAACTCTTTCTTTAGCAAAACTCCAACCTTTTAAAAGATTTTCAAAATTCGACTTTAGACTCAACCAAAAATTACCCAAGGCAACTTTCAGGAAGGGCAAAATGGTAATTTTATCAAAAATGACCTCCGAGGTCATTACAATTTTTCACCATATTAATTTCTCTTCACATTTATTCAGTAAGGTAAATATAAAAATAACTTTTTTCATCTCAATTTATATGACATCCTTTGACTTGAGACGGAGTTTATTTTTAATGAGTATCACTCATGACTTGAAACTAATAAAATAAGTAGTTCTCTTATACTTTTGGTCTTATGTCTAATTGATTTGACCTGGAGATTAATCTCTAGCAATTGATATTCAATGTTGATAAATGAAAGAGCATATATTTTTTTCACTCCACTAGCGTAATGAAGCAAAAATATCCTTTTATCTCTTGCTTTATTTATTCTTTCAGCTGAAGTTTTATCCAGAGCCCTAATGGTGTTTTTTAATAATAACAAGTTTTGGACGCGTGCGTTGCACATATGTCCCATGTTAATTTATATAAATTTGTTAACATTTATGATAAATGTAATTCTTAGTCGAACAAACTTTCACAATTGATACGAATTTCATTTTGACAAATATGTGTGAAAGAATCATTGCAACGAAATATTTTTTCTAGCTAAAAGTCTTTGTTAGAGAATTGATCGGTTAAAGGCTAAAAGTGACAACAAAATTTAAAATAAAATATGGTAAGAAATCACGTCAACATTCAGTGAAATACAAGTAGGGAACAAAATAACACCACCAAAAGATGTGGTGCATTGGATGAGGTTGTTCTTCAATTAACCAAAGGTCGGGTTTGAGCCTTGATTATGAAAAGTCCTTAGTAGGGAGTGTTTCCCCCCAAATGGGGCCCTACGTGGCACAAAACTAGTATAGTCGGGCTCCCATGGAAAGTATTTCTTACTATGAATTTGCATTAAAAAAGAGTATACAATTTCATGAATAATCATAAGAACTAACAAAGGAAAATAAATTTACCAACTAAAACTACAGTACTTTTTTCTCTATTATTTCTTCTGACGGTGATGTTTATGCATATTTTGCTGATTTAAAACCCCAAATATGCATAAACTTATCAGTAAAGTTAGAATATTCTACCAAAATATATAATTAATTAGCAATTTATGGTGGTAACTGATGACATATGGAGGGAGAAAGAATGATGATATCGAAATTCAAAACTACTCCCTACTTTATAGCTTACGTTAATGGTAGGAGGTGTAAATGTTTTGGTGGCGTTAAAGTTTTAATTCCCACGCTCATCGTTGCCATAATGCACCACTTCTTAGAATCCTATTTAATTGTGATATTTAATTTTCATCTTTATTACTTAATTCTATCTTTATTACATAATTTAATGCACATTTGAATACTTCAAAACTGATTCCATCAATATCCAATTATTTATTAGAAATTTAGAATATTTTTATACAAAATAATAGAAATAGTATTCAATAGAAGGGTAAAAAAGGTCTTTCAACTTTTCATTTTGATGTTCCCACTTTTAGTAATATAATATGATATATGATGATTTGTATACAGGATACTAATTATCAAAGTGAAGTGCTAATATTAATCATCTTGCCTATGCAGATGATACTATTATAACAATCTCACAGGATTATAAAGTTAAAATGTCAATAAAAGAGGAGTTTATTTTATTTGCATCAAAATGTAGCTACTGGTGAGAGACTTTTGGTGGAGGAATGCACAAAAATGAATAGAAGGCAGTTTTCATTAAAACATCTTAATTATCATGCTAGAAATTAAAGAGGAAGGAACATTATGCAGATCTTATTAAAAGGGTGAAGTCAAAGCTTCAAGCATGAAAATGGAATATGCTATCTTATGGAGGTAAAGAAGTGTTGATTACCAGTGTATTACAAAGTGTTTTTATTCTTGTTTAATATGCAGTAGTTCCTTAGATTTTTGCTAAATTCTCATAGAATAATAAAGTCCTAGAAAAAAATGTGTGTTTACCTAAGCAGGAAGGGGATTGAACTTCAAATCCATATTTGATATTTCACAAGTCAGGTATGCCAAACTTTGATGGAGATTTAGAAGTCAAAAAAATTTATAGGCTAATTTTATGTGAAATAAATATTACAACAAGCAAATTTCTACTTTAGTTCAGTAGAGAAGGTTGGAACAATATGTTACAAAACAGAGAGTATATTAAGAAGCATATAAAGTAATCTTTACTATATCAAGTTTTAGTTTCTGTTGGTTAATATATTCATCCACCTGGTGAAAGATTTGATGGTTTGCATATGATATAAAATCAGAACTCCTAGGGTTAAAGTAGCATATTTAATCTATAGTTGTGTTAAATTCATAGGCAGCTCCTTCAGATTTACATACAAAGATATTGTTTAAGATTATTCAATGTCCATTAAAGAAGAAAGTCCAGAAGGATACCTGAACCCCTGGATGAACTAAAAATGTCATTTGTTTAAATAGACGGTGCAACAAGTATCACATCTAATTTAACCTCATCAAAAATTAAAAATTTCTTTGTAATTAAAATCCAAATTTGAATTTGATGGATTAAAATCCAAAAACGAGACTTGAATTTTGATGACGATTTTTGGCTTTTAATCCATTAAATTCAAATTTATAAAGAGAAATTAATTTTACCCAAGATTTTCTTTGCATGGTCCAGATGCTGCGGTGAACATATTCATTGATAATAATTTGTTCAAGAAAATTACTTCACATGACTATTGCTGAATATTTTCACACCTCTAAATGTTTTTTTTCTCTTTTTACTTTTCTTTTATTTTTGTACCAGGCTATATACAGAATTGATTTGAAAACAAAGGAGGCTTTAAGCCTCAAATCTTTACTTAAAAATAGTCTTATGTCCAAAATAATAAATTTCTATGCATGTTTCTCGCACGTGTATCACTTACTAATTTTTGTATTTTCAGTTATAGTAATTTAGTTTTAGTGAGCTTTAAATATATTAATCTATGATATATGTTTTTTTATTATTAAATACACGTTTTTCCAATGTATAAGTAACTAGTGCACATGCATCGTCGATATAAATTACTACAAAAAATTATATTTTCATACGATATACTTTCGATTGTATATATGTTATAAAATTTTCACCTAAATATATCTTTTGAATAAATAGCAATAATAGCTTTAAAAAAGTTATCAGATTGTAATATGATGTGCATGTCTACTGGTTTAATTTAAGTTTTAGTGTCTACTTATTCAAAATCAATAAAAAAGTACCTCGATCGTAACATAAATTAATCGTCAAATTGGACCAACAAATGGATGAATTCCAAGATCGCATATCAATGGATCATTTACTTCGTTTAAGAAAGGCCAAATATGTAGCTATTTTTACTGATAACAATGCAACTAACGATCCTGAGGAGAAATTGGCTTTAATAAGTTATTCGCAATAATGAGACTTTAGGCGAAGTATAATTAAACGCACTATGCGTGCTCAAAGGTGCAAAACATTTATTTCAAAACTATTTCAATCAAATGATTCCCCCCTTTTCAAAGTTTGAAGATGTTGTTGTCAATTGAAGCCAAGTAAAGGACATATTTATATATCATTGTATCATCATCATATATTATTAAAAGTGAGAACAAAAAAAATTGAAATACCAAAATACTCTCTTACAAAGTTAAGTAACTACAATAATACCATTAAAAAATAAAAAAAGTTTGTTCTTAATTCACACATTAATTCAATAAATATTCAATTAATAATGAAGTTGATGTCACTCATTTAGACCTTTAGTTACTTCCCTAAACGTTTTTCATATGAATAATTAATTTGATATAATAGGGGTATTAACATTATTATCATTAATAATAATATCTCCAAGGCTCTTATTCTTGTAGGAGAACCTTTTCATAACAATTTATATTATATTAAAATTAAACTAGATAAAGAAGAGTAATGTGGCATGTCCTTGGCCAATGATTTTGTCTCGTCTTTTATATTATTTTTTTTGAAGTGATATATCTTTTTATCAAGAATTATATCTATTATTTCTTTTTCTTTTTTGTCTATGTATACCATTT